>WMED01027403.1:0-10636 GCA_019650415.1 Pipa parva | reverse complement strand
ATAGACGCGTATTCTCACCATAACGCGACAATTCGGACTTTGATGAATTACCCCCATAATGTGTTGAATTTGCTGTTTTGACTTCCTCAGCTCAAAGTATCAGGGTTCCAGTTTGGCATAAGATGACTCTACACTCAAAAGACTAAGTAAATATAGGGATCAAGTAGCAATATGAAGTAGGAATACTGTGGCACAGATGTAAATATCACTTGTGGACAACTCTAACATGACAATAATAGTGGAGGCTAAAAAGTGACTGAGTGGTGACAATGCTCTTCCTTATAATCAATCCTGCCTATTAAAATTATTTATTATTAATATAAGAAAGATACATTTAAAGTGATATGTTCTCCTTTAAACAGATTCATGGAAATGATGGGAAAATGATGTCACTTCAATTAGGCGAATTTGCATCACTGTGCATCCTGCTACTGTTTGACTGACTAGGCCTGACTACGTAACAATTAGCATCCATCACCACTGCTTTCTTCACACACATTTCCTAGATTTCCTTTTCTCATATAATTACCCTATTATAGTTTATCCAGCTGTACTCCAAACACTATTCGTCAAAGTGGTAGCTGTTCTTCCATCGTTTTTACACACTCTGCCTTTAAACTGTAGAAACAAAAATATTCCATAGGTCTGACATTGACTGGTGTATTGTCCACTATAACCCTTGCCCAACATTATTTAATGTTAACCCAATAAATAATACTCATAAAACTACAGGATAGGGTTAACAGGCCACATCTTTAATTTTACCAACATGGTAAATTACTCCCTTTAAAACTTTAATTGTTTAACAGAATGCTTGCCACCACAATTTAAACCAACAGCTTCCCACCAAGCCACCATTACTTAAACACTGAAGGTTGGGGCCAGTGATAGCTAGGCAGCCCAACAGCACCAATCATGGGCCCATGTCCCCGTAATGCCCATAAAGCACAACATACTTCAGACCTGAGGGTATAACCACCCTGAAAGCATTCCTAAAATCAGCCACTACACCTGCAACAGTCCATTCTAATAGCTTGTATCCACCACCAACTCTGCACATGCAGAAGCACCTCACTTCCCCACTTCCTTCCTGTCAGTAGCTCCCCACCCATGTGCTCTGGCTGGTCTCCCCACCAGTCAATTACCCCCTCCCCTGACTCTGCAGCTTCAGTGGTTGCTATTCTTCTTTTTGAAAGCTTCTGCTCTTTGACACCCTCAGATTCATTCAGTACAGCCTTATTAATTTCACCAGCAGCATCTCTACAGACTTTCAAGAGACACAGCTTTTTCCCAGAAGCGTTTTAAAAGCAGCAGTCATTACCCTGTAGCCAGCTCAGAGGCGTATACTGTATGTAATCAAATTGCTTTGTTTTAAAATATACTTTGCTGTTAATCTCAATACCATAGTGCCATAACAAGAATAAAACTGCTAGCTTTGTGTGTGTCCTTCCAGTGGGATATATTATAGTATATGATATATTTTATGTATATAATGCACAAGCATTTTCTTTCTTAATTCGACATATAAAACATGATGGGAGCTCATCATTTTAAATCAGGAAAAATCAATTTATTGCTGTGGTTTTACATTGTGGCTAGCTCCCGTTAATATTGTTTTAGCAGTGTTTGTTACTTCTTCATTTATTGGTCAAATTTGTCATTTCTCCTAAAAGTGATTCTTACAGGAAAGAGTGAAATAGCAGTAGATCTTTCATTCTCCAAAGCTTTCTCCTGCTTACACAAGCATGCACTTCTGCTCTTGACAAGTCCTGCAATCTTGTTTGCATCCTCATACTGTTTCAGTGAACTGAGCTCCACCCTAAGTAGCTGTTTCAAATTTCTTGAAATTAATTCTCCTGTTTACTTTCTATAAAATATATATTTGAGTTTGATTGTGAATAAATAATAGGATTGGTGTAATTTAAGTATCAAAACAAAGTACTGCTCAAATATTCACTGAAACAAATTCTCTTGCCGTGCTCCTGCCTCAAACATCAATGCCTGAAAAATGAGAAATTGAAGGACAATTGAAGGGACAAATGCTGGATGCTAATTATTTTGTTTATTCTTTTTCTTTAGGCCCTTTATCAAGCTAAGCAAATCACATTCAGCGTAACATATTTAAGCATCATGCTACCTATCCCCAGCAGTCTATTTGTGCTTAATTTAGGTAACTGTTGGTGTATTTTCAGCCTCACCGATGTCTCTTGTAAACTTAAATTAATAAATACAAATCAGTCCACACAAACAAAATTGGGAAAAATGTGTTTGGTGAAGCTGCAAATCTACCAACAGTCACCTGATGTAACTACAAATGGGCATGGTGGGGTATGGTCTTTGAACATCGCCTCATTTAATAAAGGTCCAATTAGATTTAAACATGATGTAACATTAATTAGGGCAACATTCTCAAAAGGGTGAATTGACCTGTCGAATTCACTTTGCTACAATTCAAGCCGCATCGCCAAATTAGTCACAAATTCACTTCTCAGTATTGAATAAGTGGAGAATACACTTGTCGAACAAACGGACAGCAGTAAATGCTGTTGAATGTGTAGTGTGGAGTAGTCAGTCAGATAGAAGTAAGATGATTTCTTGTCTAGCGTCCTAACAATCTGAGTTGTTATGAATACATCATATTTTTCTAATGTACATTCATTAAAAATGTCCAAGTCCTTCTGGTTTATAGAGTTTTAAAACCTGAGCGTTATACCTCTGTGCCTGTCTGATTCTCTGCTTCCTGAAGGCTGGAGAACTTCTTTAACATTTCTTTTAGCATTAAAATATGAAGACTATGAATGGTAAATCATTTGATATCACATTTTTGAAGAGACAAATATGTGAAATGGTCAAAATGTGCCAAAGATGAAACAATGCCATGTTGAAATTCTTTTCAAAGCATTTTAGTATTATTAATATACTTTAAAAGGAACACAAGGAATTTTTTTTAATTCAATCATTTGCTAAGTTATAGTAACCCATAGCAACCAATCAATATTTGGCTTTCATCATTCTAGCTGCCCTATACAAATTTTGTTTGCTACAAGTTATTAAAGCTCAATAAGCAGTTGTCCCTGGTTGATAAATTTCTCTAAATGTACTTCTTTAATGCTATTATACTTTTACTATCTTAATATCTAATCATCATCAGGAATAAATGCATTACAAAGAGTGCTTATGCTTTTAAAATGCAGTTACACTGGGAGAAAAAATTACAAATCTCATTGAACATAGGTACTTCAGTTTTGGAATTATGTGCTACCTACCAAAATGAGCTATTGACTAAATCAGAAAGAAATGTTATATGGTCTTAATGTTCATCTCCATCCACACTATAATGAGAAAGTTTAGGCTTGCTGCTCAATGAGTAATATTTATTTCAGCACTACATGAGGATATATTGCAGCAACATTTTTCCTGCATGCGTGAGACTTCTACATTTTACAGACGAGATTAATGCTTTAATTTGCTGCTTCCAGTTAGGTACAAGTTTGCCACACAATATAAATTATTTTGTAAGAATTTTTTCGTATACAAAGTTTAATTCACAAGGTGTTTAAGCGCTGTGTGGTATTATGTTTGCCTTTCTGATCAGACTAAACAGTCATGCATTATTCCACCAAAATAACAAAAAAAAACAAATAGATTATTTATGAATTTTACAACTTTAATTTCACATCATTTGAAGGCAAATATTGACTCGGATAAGTTCTAATTTAGGTGATAAATTTGACACTCAAATTCTACTAGTTGAGTTGTATTTCAAACAGGGAAGGAAAGTAAATTCATTTCTTTTCTTCAATGCTCTTTTTCAGTTGAATGTAATTAAAGTATTTTTTTTTTTTGTTTGTTTTCATTGAAATTTTATTGTAAGCTTTTTCAGGAAGAAAAATTAAACGTAGAAAAGATTCATATAAGGATGGCTATTCTGCAATCTGATAAAGGTACTGAATGGTACTCCAATCAGTAACACTAAACCTAGCATTCTAGAACAAAGTATATGACTGTGCTAAATCTGCATTTCACATTCACTGTTATTATGATCCATATGTGTGTGAATTATCCTGCACCTTCCCAAGCATCTCAGGATAGCTTTCAAATTGGAGCAGATAGAGAAGTTTAGCAATGAAGGTGTTTTGAGTTAGTCGTTCAGCGCAAAGTACAAAACAGAGGATACACAAAGAGTTCTTATCAATAAGTTGGAGACTCATCTCTCTTGTCAGTAAAGAGCAGAAGAACAGAGACAGGGAAGACATTTTGAAACAACCTGAACAAATAGGTAAAACAAAAATGCAGCTTATTTGTATTAAAAATCATTAAAGAGAATATAAACTTCCCAAAAGAATTTAGTCTAAACTTGTGTGAAAAGGCTAAATTGTACACTTTTCTAATATCATTTTATTATTATAATTTTTTTGTTAGTGCATAAAAAAACCAGTGACCCTGGTATTGAATTTGCATGCTGGAAGGATCCTTCTAAAAGTTTCCTCCTACCTTTACAGCTGTCTGATTCCCTAGGTGTCCCAAACACAAAGTTTCCTGCAGTTTGTGACAACCCCTCAAACAACCATTCTGCCCTTTCCTTCCTATGAAAACTATACACTTCCATTATCTTCTGCCACATATGTTTGTTGATCCCAAACTTGTTTAAATGTCTCCACTCTTGCTCTGCTTATGACATAAATTTTACTGATTCTTTGCATTAGATGGTTTTACAGTCCTGCCTTAGCATGTTTTTTTTTAAAAAAACAAATCAAAAAGTTGTGGGTACTTACTGGACCAAAAAATCAAAAATATCTTCTCTAACTTCAAGTCCCTATTCACATAAAAAATAAAAAAATTGTTAAACAGATCTAAATATTTTTTTATAGAACATTTTATATGTTACAGTGTCAGCCCATTCTAGAGCCTGTCTGCCCTTGACTTATTCTACAATGTCACATATAGTAAAGAAGCAACATTTTGCACTCACTAGTTTGCAGTACTTCTAAACACCAGCTCTCTGTTTGACCCATTTAATTCAGGCTTCTATACTACTCAATCCCTCGAGGCAGCTTTAACCAAGTTTTCCAATGACGCATGCTGAAAAGTGCCAGGAAGCTTTCCCATTCTCATACTCTATGACTTTCTGCCAGCATATTATACTGTTAAATATGTTCTCTTTTCGCATTATCTTTCCAAGGCAATCATTTCTAACAGGTTTTCTTTTTCTATTAGCTTCAGTTTTTCTGTTTTTACTCTATAGCTTGGCGTTCTTATCGCATATTTGGTTCCTTCTGTGACATTATTCAGAATACACTTAAATAATTCTGTACAATGTTTCCTTATTCCCACTGTGGAGTCCACATTGGCAGAATCTTAAGTGGAAATGCATAATGAATGCCATCCAAATCTAAATATGTCCAATACAAATCTAAAACTAGCACCACTTAATCATACATCCAATCAAACTAGACTTATCCCCCACATTCTCTGCCCACTGATACCAATCAATATTAAAATATAACATACATCCATGTGACCATCATTGGCTAACTGAACAACTGCACTTTGTTACTAACTAGAGTGTTGAAATTTCACTTCCATGAATATTTTTTTTTATTACTTTTTGTGTTTCCTACCTCTACTAATTTCCTCTCCTCTAACTTTACATTATAATTGGTACATTAGAATGCAGAGGCTCCTCTTCCTTTTAAACCTTTACATTTGTTTACTTCTTTCTACATATCTCTTTTTAACTCATACAATCCTTGTGATTAAGTAGAACCTTATTTTTGGCAAGTGTAACTGAATTGTTCAGAGGCCTGAAAACTCGGCAAAGTTATGTCTGATGCAGCAATGCTAAGTTGTCACCCTGAAATTTTACATATTTCACCATTTTAAATAAATGTTTCTTTTCCCCTAGATCAGTGATTGGAAAGTGCGGCTCGAGAGCCACTTGCGGCCTTGTTGTGGCTCTGAGCGAACAAGCCCCGCCCATGACCAAAGATGGCTCTTCTGATTGGCCGTCGGTGGTCATGTGGTTGGGAGAAAGCATGACTCCCTCCTCCAGTGGCTCACAAGATAGTTGTCTCTGCTGGAGGAGAGAGTGAAATGGCTCCCTCCTCAAACAACTTTGCCGACCCCTACCCTAGATCATGATCCAGCTGAGCAACCTCAGTTTTATTTTATTTTTTTATTGCCCAGCACCCTCAATACCTAGAAGAATCCTGCTGTACATACACCAATGCAGTTCACTCTTTTTGCCTGGAACTGGCCTGACAAATATACTAGAATATAGGGGCCCACTGTCAGGTTGGCCCAGGGCTCCACTCTGAGCCTGAGCTTGTTGTTTTTGTAAATAGAGGAAGTGCAGAAGTTGCAGTTGCATTTGATCCTCATGGAGCCCCAAAGCACACAAACTATATCACAGAAAAAGGGAATTCGTACCTATAAAATGTCTTTTGGACTATAGTTATTTCACTGTATCATTTTATTGCCTCACTGTCATTACAAAGCAATCTTCCTTGCTTGGATTATGATTCTGTGATTTGATCAATCTCTGTTATTGCATGGAACTCCTGCTTGATTGTACTATATTCTATATTCCCTGTTGCATTAACCACCTGCTTCTCCAGAAGCTTGTGTGCTATGTCTGAATTATAAAGCAGAGGAATCCGTCACCAGTCAATGACACCCGTAAGACAGAATAGAATATAGGCACTCTTTTTTTAAAGCTAGTATTATATTCAGTTTGGATATTTTACATTGAATGATACTTCTGAGCACATGCAAAGTACACTTAAGACTTTAAAATGTAAAATATACAGTTACAGATAATATACTGTATTTTTTTTAAAGAGCTGTGCAATTACATATAATGCCAAAAATCAAATTTGATACTCATTGTTGACATTTTTATTACCCCTTTTTAACTTGGAACTATAGAAATATAGTTATCTGGTTATACTTAATTATGAACACCTAATGAAATAATTATTTATTATAAGCCATAGACTATATTTAGCAAAGCATTATCACCCTCAATGAGTTATATTCCTATTGTTAATCATGTAGTTATCTCCTGTCTATAGTGTACTGTACAAAAAAAAACCTCTTACCCTGCATTGAACCACATATGGATGTCTAAAACATTACTTAGTACAGGTAAAAAAACAGAAAATAAAAATCAATTTTTGTACACAAAATGCCCTAACATTGGTCACAAAATCAATTGGGCCCATAAAATTATTAAGACAAGTCATAAAGTCAATTTTCTCCAAAGATTGATTAAGAGGAGCCCTAATCAATTTTTTTCACAAAATGAGTAAGGTTAGTCACAAAATCAATTAAATGCAAATAATGAATTTTGCTTTGCATCAATCATTCTATCTAGCAAAAAAAAAATAAACGGATTGCTGCCAGTGGTCAGGTAGCCACACCCCTATTCACATTTATCTTTGAGTTAATCAAATTATGTAGAACATATGCCATGGAACTTGTAGTAGAGAAGATGCCCTCAAATGATTTATTTACCCACACACATCAATAAATCTCAAGCTATGCTAGTTCTGTTTTTATCCAATTGAAAAATAGAAATGTTATTATCATATTTTTTTAAAGAGCCACACAGACTTACAGATACAGACATGGATAATTTAATGTAAATGTGTATATTTTATAGATATTAATTCAAATTTAAAATGTTGCTTCTATAATAAAAATCACCATAACATACTTAGGCTACACCAGTGTACATATGCAGTAAACTTCCACAACAAGTGAAGTCTGTCGAGGATTGACTACGACATCTGGTACAGGAAACCATGAACAAAAAATGTAAGTTGTTCTTGTAGGAAACAAACTTATTTCTTCACTGATGCCAATATAAAAAAGAATATGAAAAGAAAAAGAAAGAGTTTCATAAAGCATAATGTAAACAGCTATCAACAAGATCAAAACTTAATTTTTCTTTTCTAATTTCAAATGATTACCTAGGACTGGAAAAAAAAATCTTATCTTTGTAAAACACAGGTATAAACATTGAGTAAATATTTTGGTAAACAATTATTTTTCCAATTACATATTCAGCAGACTGCTAAATTATGCATAATCTTGCATAAGTAATAAGTTAAGGTAGCTTACATTTGTTTTTGTTTTTTTTTCTATTTTACCTGACCTATTTCTTTTGGTGTTAGCATCTTAAATCGTGTATGAGTTCCTTGTAAAGCTTGAATGAATAGTTCTAGTAGAGAGCTTTCAGTCATAGGCTTCAGGAAAAGATAAGTTCGATGACAGGTGATGGAAGTTGGGGAAGAAAGAAAATAATTTGGAAACCACACTCTGGGAAATTTAGGGCAATCCTGCAAAGCAGCTTTGTCTTCTTAAACCAGCAGAAAAAAACAAAACTAAAATAAGAAGATGTAAAAAGAATTTAGTACTTTTGTGGAATTTAAATAATTTACTATTGGATCACATAATACATGCAGACAACAAGAGTCTACTGAATTTGCAATAAGTACTTTATAAATAAAGTATCACCTACAACAGTAAATCAGGTCTATCTGAACTTGGTCATTAGTCAGAGCTGAAATTATCTTTGTCTTTCACATTGTCTGTGCTACCTAAATAGCATTATTAAGTA
Organism: Pipa parva; assembly: GCA_019650415.1. Classification (NCBI taxonomy): domain Eukaryota; kingdom Metazoa; phylum Chordata; class Amphibia; order Anura; family Pipidae; genus Pipa; species Pipa parva. The sequence continues at coordinate 2,013 of WMED01027403.1, read as the reverse complement.
GAACCAAACAGCAAAGGTATAACCATTACCAATGTTAATGCGTAAGTGGGAGGAGACATTCAAGTCACTCTTTTAAGAAGTGCTGGTTTACTAACACAGTCAGATACAGCCTGAAATACAGAGCCATATAGTTTAACTTTAGAGAAATTAAATTGTTGCTCCTATAGGAGGTAATTGTAAGGTTTTTCTATTTACATTTCTGTTAATATTGTTTTTGTTTTTTTTTGCCTAATTCATTTTAGACTGGGACTCTGTACGCACTAATTTTACTGGGTTGCTCCTCTGCAGCCCATTTTTTTTTTTATTTTCCAGGTCAAGTTTTTAAATCTGTTCTGCTGATGACTCTACATGTGTTTGTATGTCATCATTAGCAGACTACATAGAACGGTACTCAGAGGTGCATGCAGTAGATCTTTCTTTGTTTCACTCAGGTTTACCTTGTGGGAGGTATGTTTGCTACTGTTGATGTATAAAAGATATCGAGATAACTGCCTTTAATCTGTCCTAAAAATGACAGTGAACATTTTTACCCCATCACATGTAAGATAAATTGGTACCAGAGCTGCACTGTATTTGTGGAGATACATTTGCAAACCAGTTTTGTATAGGAACTTTTCAAATACAACTCAAACTCAAAGTCAATACAAAGCAGGCTCTAACATGAACCTTGTCAATAGATCATAACAGAAAAATGGCCTTGTGTCTTATTTAGTAGAAAGGAAAAGTATTTGTGTGTGTATATCAGTGGTGAACTGGACGAGGGTTGGAAAAGCAGAATTTTTCGAAAATAAGCATTGGCAGACAGTGCACACATCTATTTGTGAAGGCATGGCTTCTTAGTCTGAACAGTTGTCTATTCTGCTTATTACTTTTAATATACTGACTGTACTTTTTGCACTGTGACGAATAGATTCTTAAATATTTGCCTAATCATATTGGCATAGACTGGTGCCATGTTAGTGCCCATGGCACAGCCTTACATTTGCATACACTATTTGCTATGAAATATAATTTCAATTTCAAATGTTCTTAGGTTAGATTTAGCATGTTCTTGTGAGATAGAGGTAGACTATTAGTTTGTCTTTGGGAAAGAAGCACATATTATGAGCTTAACCCAGCCCCAATTGTGTGTTTTTTGGATGGGGTCACTCAGAAAATACCCTTCTCCATTCTAAAAAAAAAAATAAGTAAATGGTGTGAAAGATATCCTACATTATATATTCCAACTTGAGTATGTCCAGTTTTTAAATTTTCTTCTTGCTAAATACCCTGCTTTAACTCTCCCCACAATCTATTTACTCAAAGATCAGTAAGTATTACAAGGGGACATCCTTTACATTTAGAGAAAAGCAAGTTTCTGCACAAGCATAGAAGGGCTTTTTTTTTACTGAGCCTGAAGAAGTTGTCATGGTTAATTCCATAAAATAGTTCAAATTGGTTTGGATGTTTTCTGTCAATGTGAGAACATTACAAATTATGGGTACTAGATAACTACAGGGGGAATCTTGGACCAGAGAAGTATTCTGATTGTTGTGAAGGAATTTTTTCCCATAATATGAGAATAATTGTTTTTTTCTTCATGTTGTTTTGTTGTGGTTGTTGTTGCCTTCCTCTGGAGAAACATTGCACTGTAATAGGCTGAACTCAGATGATTACATAAGGCTGAATTCAGCCTTAAATAAACTATGTTACTTTGAATTTGAGAGTTGAAATAACATATGCAAAGATGTCTTTGTCAGCTCTTAATTAGTTTGTGATTTATATTTGTTCAATGGCAACATAATAAGAGCAAAAATGCAATGAATAAACTGGAAAAATTCATCCAATGGCAAATGTGTAGCGCCTGTTAGTCAATAGAATGATTTACAAGTCAAATTCAGGATCCTGCGCTCTGACCACTGAGGTGCCTGCTTCTGCTCCTCAAATATTAGTCACAATCACAATTCCATACATAATATGGTGGGTGGTAGCGCTGGAAAACAGTAAATGAACAGGGCAAAGAGGAATGCCCCT
>WMED01027402.1:0-10636 GCA_019650415.1 Pipa parva | reverse complement strand
AAAACCCCCACTATGTCTTACATTCGGGGGTGTCTTACTATCGGGGAAACAGGGTACATAATAGAATTGTAGAATACTGTATTGCAGAACGTCGGTTCATGGTGCCTCATAGAGTGAATAGAGAGAACAGGAATCCTACTGTAATACTGTCTTCTGCTGAGATGGAATAAGCAGGTCCACTACATTTTAACAGCAAAAATGACAACTCTGCTTGGCAACAATTGAGAATTGATCTTGCTGACTAGTTATAAAGTATATACATGTAGCTTTGTAAAAGCAGTGGCCTCCTGTGTCTTAGAGATGACCGATCAACATAATGTTCAGTAAAGCAAAGCAAGCATTCTCCCACTTCAGTTACTGAGAGGCAGTGTTACATTATAGCCTATGGCCAATCACTCATTTATTCTCGGGAGAAATCTGTATGGCACATTGCACTGCCATGAATAAATGCAGATATGCAGGTAAATACTGACCCTCTGTGTGCAATAATTTAATTACCTTTCATCCCTGGGGCTCAAACGATATTAATGAAAAAATTAAATTAAAGCTAAATTTTTATTTTCCAACAAATTCCCCCAGAATAATTACTGCGGTTTTGTGGTAGATTGCAAATGAAGTATACAAAAAAGTAAATGTGTATGTGATTGTGTGTATCTTGAGCCTGAAGCAAGTGGCACCCAAAGCTTTTCTCAACATAGCGCTAAACCACATAGCACCAAGCCTCTATTCACTTATACAGACAAACACTTGAAGATTCAGCTGCAAGCATTTCAATACGATTTTAAACTGCTTGTAGCCAGCTTCAAGCCGCTTTCTATTTAAATGTATAGGAACTTGGCAAAATGTGTTACTGCTATAGCAACAAATATCAAATGTGCCGCTAGCATTATAAAAAATCTCACATCTGCAACATAATTCCATGACCATTTTAGCAATGTTTGTGTTTGTTTACATATGATGTAATGTTTTTACTTCCTGTTTGTGTGTTGTCTATATTGTGCAAATCCACATTAATTATAGGGAGATGAAACAGATCTATATGTATATTGGCAAGCCTTGGAAATCATTGCACAAGGTTCTATTATTTACTCAGCATCTATGCATGTTAACAGATACCGAAACTATGAAATACAGCACAATGTACACAATCCCCATTGGCAGTTAAAGGGTCAGGTCACTGCTTCCTATAATTTTCCCCGCCTGTTAAGGTGTGTCTATAGGCTCATCCCCAGATTGACAGTTTCAGGTGGCGAGACACCTCTGCTGGCTAAGGAGCTGCTGAGAGCTCAGGCATGCAGGAGGTGAGGGAATATAGACATGCACTGGGAGAAATTACTGAGACTACACAAACAGGAGGTGAGAGATCTGGAAGCTTCTGGGGGTTAAGAGTGGTACACTGTTGTGAAATCCATAGACCAGGAGGTCAATACGTTTGGTACAGGCAGAGGGAGCTATGTGCTTAATGTACTGAGAGAAGAAGGGGGAGAGGATTGCCCTCCTGTAATGTGAACAAGACTAGGCTTTACAGGATTGTAAGTGCCCCCCTACTGGGGGTGTACAGCAGGATGACTGCAGCTAATGTACCATGGGATCGCTGTATAAGTCTTACTATTTGGGGTGTTTGACAAATACAGGAGAAAGACTTATCCGTAAGGGATGCTATATAGAAAATAGACACTAGGTCCTTCATAGGCAGATAGCTGCAGTCCTGTTACTGTAGGCAGATTTGGGTGTGAGTGGGACAGTCTGTACCTGGATGGAAAGCATGCTCTTTTTTTTTTCCATTAAAGTTTTTATTAGTTTTAACAATCATATTTCTTTTACATACATATTTGTCTATTGTTACAAAATCATCGTTTCCTTTTAACATTTTTCTTATCTGTGATGCAACTTTATAACATTATTAAACATTCTTTTAACATAAATTGTCGGTCTCAGTGTCTTAGGAAAGTATGCTCTTTCGTCCATTCACTCGCTTACTTTACTTTCTGCATTTCCTTAAAGTTTATCTTAACAGTGTTCTGTATTTAAACTTTATTGCCATGTATTGGACACTGCTGTATTGGGCTCAAAGTTTGTCCCTGTTTATTACATTAAAGTATGGTGTGTGCGTAATAATCCAGATAAATAATGCAGATTCTAAGTGACCCAACTGCTGACATTAACAATTTTCTGTAGAGTAATGAAGTGTATGGTAGGTCCTTTCATGTTGGTGTTTGTTGCTCCACACACCTTTTCAGTAGGGCTTTCAAGGGATGCTGGGTAATGTGGTTTAACAGCTTGAGGATTTGTTCCACCGCATAGATCATTAATAAACAACTAGATAACTGCATGCTTAGTAAATGTAATATATGTGAAAGCCTGTATAATCAGGATGCGTATAAAATAAAGTAATATGTTTTAGATGGTATGCATTGCAGAACATTTGTTGGCTCATTTTATAGTTTTCACAGAGCAGATTATACCACGTTTAGCTACTGATTGTTTTCAGGCTATGTGGATGTGTGCCTGTTAGAAGTAAAGCATACATAATGCTGATCTTAAAGCTGATCTATAATTGATGTTTTGTGGAATACCTTGTGAGGATATCCTACTGTAATAATTAAATATGACCGTGTAACTGGCGCTGGAAGCTTAAGTAAAAACACATGACTGATTGGAGAGAGATCTCTACTCCCCCACCAGAACTGGGGCTACACACAGGGCCTCTTCTGACCACTAGAATGGGTCATTGTTTGCAGTGAAGGAAGGTCCTGGTACCTCTAATCCCTCATGCAAACCATTGACCACTATGGGGATTTACGGATTACACAGGATGGGGCTCTGTGACAAGAAAATCTTCCTTGCCCCCTCCCTAAAGCAGTTGTTATTATGCTGTCCTCTAGTTAAAGACTGGAGTTTAACCCTGCCATTCCTAAGGTTGTCAGATAGTGTAGCAGTGTCAGGACTTCAACTCACTGAAATACCCAAATACCTTATTATTTCCTATATGTTTAGCACGTGCTTCCAAAATTTTTAAATTGTGCCTAAAGTAGGATACTTAACTATTAAGCTTTAACAATTGGCTTTTCAGACACACTTTCTGTATATGTTTTCTGTAAAGCACCATAGAAATCAATGGGATTGGGTGAGGGCTTTTTAACAATATGGCTTCTATCAGTAAAGATAAAAACCAGGCAGAAAGCAAGTGATGTGATCTATATGGAAATGTATTTATTTTTTTTGTAACTGGTACTGTTTGTTATTTTAGTAGAATCCTCAAAAAAATGTTTTAATTTTTTTGCTTTAATAATGTGCATTATTGCCTGCCCTAGTTTATTCCTAAATCCCTTCCCACTTGGAATATCTCTTTCCGTTCATTGTGGCAAGGATGAGAGAATCTGATGTTTTCTGAATGATAGTTTTGGGTGAATATAAAATGTGTATCACAGCTTGGTAGTGCAATCTGTATTGGAGTTCCAGAAATCATAACCTCTCCTAATGGTGCATTTTGTTGAGCAGAAGTTGATTCTCATAACCTTATTTGTCATTTACAAACACCTAGAGAAAGCCAATGTATTTATCAAACTGAGTTGGAACAGACTAGTCTAATTCTTTTGTAAAAGTCTCTGATGCAGCAGACATGCATCACAGTTGTTTTTCTCTTGCAGATCGACCGGCTGGAGGGTGGAGGCCTCTCGCAGGCATCCAGCATGGTGTCCTCAAGTGCAGATGGCATGCTCAGTGTTGATGCAGTTGATGGAACCCCAGATCCACAGCGAACAAAGGCAGCCATCCTGCAGCTTCAGCAGAAAATCCTCAAACTGACTGAGCAAATAAAAATTGAGCAAACAGCTAGAGATGACAACGTAGCAGAGTATCTGAAACTGGCAAATAACGCAGACAGACAGCAGGGTGCCCGCATCAAGCAGGTGAGGTCATCACAGTGGTCAAAATCAGATCATTTCTTTGATTTTTGTTTTTTTTTTTTTTTTATAGAAATGCTTGTCTGACATATTAAAGGGGGACTATATAGCCTAGCAGAGATGTTTAACTTTGTAACATTTATCCTAAACCAAACATTTTTCTAATAATTATATAGATTATATTCTAATTGTAAGAATTGTTACTAATTTTTAGTTTTTGTACTATTACCTATTAAATCCTTAGTGTGCTCGGTGTGCTGCGGCTGAGGTATGCTCCAGTACAATCCATGCTTCAACTTTTAAAAAGAAAAAAGAGAATTTTGTTGAAACCAAAGATGTTGCTTTGACTTTATAGAACAGGTTGCAGCAGTTGTAACATTTAAACACTTCACTGTCTGGATGAAGCATTGATGTGGAGTAAATAGAAAATCAGTTGTGGACAAAGCCTCTTTGGCAAGTGCATAAGGCCAGGAGCGAGAGTGTAATGTTATGGGGTCTATATTTAAACCTTCATCCACGGGATACAGATAAGAATGAAGAGGTAGTTGCTGGTAGTTATTTTGGGGCATGAAAATTTAGATGGCAAAGATGGGATTTCACTGCTTATCTAACTCTTCACATCTTATACTTTTAGCTGCCCCCAACAGGCTTTTCCTATCAGCAGTGACTGACTTTTTGCTTATTTAGGTCTTCGAGAAGAAAAACCAGAAATCTTCACAGAACATTCTACAGCTCCAAAAAAAGCTTGAGCATTACCACCGAAAACTGCGCGAGGTGGAGCAGAATGGAATTGCTAGGCAACCCAAGGATGTGTTCCGAGATATGCACCAAGGGTTAAAGGATGTTGGGGCAAGAGTAACGGGATTCAGCGAAGGTGTGGTGGACAGTGTCAGGGGAGGTCTGTCCAGTTTTTCACAAGCTACTCATTCTGCCGCTGGTGCTGTGGTATCCAAGCCACGAGAAATAGCCTCTCTGTTACGCAACCGCTTTGGAAGCAGTGACAACATTGCATCCTTGGATGACCCTACAGGAGTCACCCCTCAGGGGGATGATTTAATTCCAGGAAAGGGCTTGGGTAACCTGAGTTTACTTCAAGCTAGTCCCAAATATGGAAGTGAGGAGGATTGTTCCAGTGCAACATCAGGGTCTTTGGGGGCCAACAGTATGAGTGGGGGGCCAGGGGGTGGGGGTGGCGGAGCAGGAAGCTCACGGACAAACACCTTGGATCTTCATGGACTTACTGGGCTTGAAGTTGTATTTCAAGAAATCCATGAAATGCGTGAGGCCCAGGGCCAGCTAGAGGAGTCTTTGGAAGGCCTCAAGAACCAGTACCAGAGAGACTACTCATTCATCCTTCAAGCCCTGCAGGAGGAGAGGTACAGGTAAGCAAATGATATTGAGAAAGGAAGCTGAAGTGAGAAATACAAGTTAAGGACACATATCTTTTTAAATTCCTAAAACCTCAGATTTTCAGTATTTTTGGAAGTTAGATGGGGTGCAGAAAAAGACAGATTTAATCAACACATACAACATGGCTGCTGTCAAAATTCATCAATTCAAATAATGGCCATGCCAAGCCAGATTGTATCTTTTTTTCTGGTGTTACTTGTATTTTATTTCCTTAAATTCCTTTCCTTTATAATGATGGGTGTTCAACAAAATAACTGGGAAGGCATATGCTGGCTGTCCCTTAATGCCTCATAAGTGGTTCCTATAATAACTATGATGTAGTATGAGTGACTAGTAACTGTGCTCTGACAGGTTTGTTGTAACTTGTAATTAACAGCGGATGTATTTTTACAGTGCATCTAACTATAGCAGATTGTTGTCACAAATTGTTGCTGCAGCAGGACCTGATGCATACTTAGCAATGCCAACAATTACTTTGATTTGATGAGGAAATTGCATCATTTGCAGATCTGGGAGTGCCCTTTTCACACAGGGATTCCACATATTGTCACTGGGCCAGACAATTATTTAGGGTGTGTTTCAGTTAAACATAATGGTATGTTTTGCTATAGTGAAAATCTATGGAGATTATACTGTTATCATGTCCAGTAACTAACCAGCTTCCTATGTTTACATTTGGAGCAGTGTGTTATCTTGTGAAATCTTTATAGAAGAATGTAAAATAAGCACCATAAAGCTGTTGTGTAATATTCAGTGATATCAAACAGGATTAAACTTATAGTAAATACCTCAAATGCCTTTAAAGTTACAATATATTCAACCTCTGCTTTCAAAAGTTTTAAATAGTTTCCATAAAGTATTTAATTTTAAAAAATTGGAATTTAGGGGACACTTCCTGATTATGTATTATCTAAAGCTCCATAAAAGCAATAAGACTAGATGAGTTCTGTTTAACAACAATTTTAGAAGTGCTGTATTTTTCTCTTTTGGCTCTTACTAATCTTGTAACTTTTGAGCAGTTTCACCAAACATCCATATTGCAAATTTACTCATAAATATGGAATTTTGAACCCAGGCTGCACAATTAGACCAAGCGGAATTTGATTATTGCAGCCACTGCATGAGCTAAGGGGGTTCCCAGGCAATTTCCTTTAACCAGTTTTTTTCTCTCTCTCAGTTCTGCATGTAGTTCATGATTTATTTTCTAGTATACAGGGCAAGAGCATAGATTTGCAGCGGTACCTTTGCATTGTATCACCTGTCACAGTTTCTATCACTTTAACCTATCTGCCTAGTTTATGATTCCTGTGTCTCTTTCCTACTTATTAATACAGTCCCATCTCCATTCTAGGTGTGAACGATTAGAGGAACAGCTTAATGATCTGACTGAGCTTCACCAGAATGAAATTCTCAATCTAAAGCAGGAACTAGCCAGCATGGAGGAGAAAATTGCTTATCAGTCTTACGAAAGAGCGAGAGATATTCAGGTGAGAATAAATAAGAAATAATGGGGAAAATGATAACAAAGGCAACTGTTTTAACTTCTAAGGGGCCATTTGACCTTACTGATTGATTTCACCCCATTTTGCTGTCAATGTTGGTTTCTCTGTACTTTACAATTTCCCTGAGAATTCTTTTGGGCACTAAAAATGTTTTTGAGCAGCTTATTAAATAGGAGAAAACAGTGATTATCGTTAAATATAGGTTGTTTCTCCTGTATTTTTACTAGTCGAAAGACCTGTTGACTTTAGTAAATGTGCCCTTTTAGACTTTTAGTGAAGGAAGTAAAAAGATATACAGGGGAATTCATGGACAGGGACAATCATTCCAGAAATCTAGTAACATATAGCAACCAATCAATAGCTAGCATTCACTAGCATTGGAAAATTAGAATCATGAATGTAAGCTTCTGATTGGTTGCTATGGGTTAGTAGAACATTGTAAACAATAGGAAATACCTAAGTATGCTATGTGGGTCTAATTTATAGGCTTGCAGCCAAACACAGATGGCTGAACCCACCAGGCAACAAGCAAAAGGATGACCAATGGAAACACTTAATGAACAAATGTCTTTCCTGACACTCCCCTAATTGCCTGACTCCGTAAGTAAATATCTCAGTCAAAAAGTGTTTCAGGATCTTTGTCTTCATCCATAAGGCTTTTCCAGCACCCACTTGTTCCCATATTTATTGCATGAAATACTGTTTTCAGCTGACCATTCTTTGCCTTTCCTGTTTCATAGGAGGCATTGGAGGCCTGCCAAACACGCATTTCTAAGATGGAACTGCAGCAGCAGCAGCAGCAGGTGGTACAGCTGGAGGGTCTAGAAAATGCCACTGCTAGGAACTTGCTGGGAAAACTCATTAACATCTTGCTTGCTCTTATGGCAGTTGTGTTGGTCTTTGTATCTACTGTGGCCAACTGTGTGGTTCCCTTATTGAAGACCCGGGGTCGGACGTTGGGGACACTGCTCCTGGTCCTGGTTGCTGCCATTCTCTGGAAACACTGGGATACTTTATCTGGACATTTAGAACGACTACTCTCTCCACCCAGATAACCAAGCTCTTGCCACGGTGAGCTGTGAATTTAAATGGGAGTCCAAAAACTGAAAAGGACTGAATGTCTCCCAGAATAAAGAGGCATTGGAGCATTTTCTATGGCATTACAGGGGATTAGGGGCTCTTCTGATTGATGGTGCCTGTATTTATGTACAAGGCATTTCCTGTGTTAGGGTACTGCCAATTTACACTCCCCTACCCTCCTCATGCCTTATTGTCTGGGTGCACACCTTATGGCACTCCACTCCAACAGCTCTAATATTAGCCTCACTCCAGGGAGAGAGGATATTTGGGAGTATGCATGAAGATGCCAGAGTGCACTGTTTACATTTTATGGAAGGATTTTGGAGACTTTACTCTGTTGACTTTTTGTTTTTTCCCCCTACTGAAGAATAACTGCTGCAATACACATGTTCCACCTCTCCCCTTAGAATTTGTTTAGGATTTAAAATGATTTGGCCCTGAAATCCTCTCTCCCTATAAAGTTCCATCCCTTCCAAGATTTGTGCCTTCAGGATTTTATGCCCAGAGGCAGCTATGACTGCAGTAATGACTGCAGTATGGCTTTCTGGGATTACCCAGAAGCCAAACATCAATTAGGACACTGTTGTGGCAATAAGTCACTTTTCAACTTGCTTCTACCATCCTCTAACCCAGAAAACATCAACTTTAATAAGTGCCTTATTGCTTCTGTTCCTTGTGGAGGGATCATCTTAGATCCTGCATCAAACATGCTTTTATAGGTCAGTTTGAGAATAATGGGTTAAAGGGCATTTGAGAACTGCCTTTTCATTGGAACTCTGGATTTAAATAACCTCTTCTTCATCCTTGTACCTTTTTTTTTTTTTCTCTGTAGGGGAAATTAAAAATGAAAAGCAGATCACTGCAATTTATTTAATACATTGTATACTTCAGTTGCACATTCCTTAAAGTGGTCAGTGGTCCGTAATATTCACTTTGCTGCACAAAAAAACCTTGCCTTGCAAAGCAGCGAAACACTGAATTGCAGGAAAAATAATGTTAAAAAATGATTTGGGTGGAGAGATTTTTCAATTCCTGTTATTTGTAACAGAGAAAGAAAGATTTAAATCTCCAATATTTTATTGCAATCCTTTTTCGGCTGAAGATGTGAAAGGGTTAGTGATCAGCAACACCTCTCCTTCACACACCGGCAAAATACTTAAAAGAATGATTAGCAAGCTCAGTATTTCTTATGACATAATTAAGGAGAAAAAATTCATTACTTTTTTTTTTTTTTTTTTTTTCCAAAGTAGCAGTTTACTCTTTACCTGCTGGAGGAACTCATAACGCACATACAGGCTCCTCTAGCAGGAAAGGGCAATGGAATGGTTGACCGCACTTTGAAACATGTGCTAATGCTGCTGAAATCCACATGGGAGGCGCTTTGTATGTGAAATGGATATTTTATCAAGCAGTACTAGTTTGGTACAGTGTCCTTACTGTTAGTGTTCCCTCTTGCTCTGCACGGTGGTTTGTTTTATCATGTTTAATATTTTATTAATATTATTTGGAGTGAGAGCAGGGGGCTCAGTGAATAAAATTGTAATGTTTTTAAACAAAGACAGTGTGTGTGTTTGTGATTTTCTTCTTCGGTCTACAGCTTCCATTTGTTGTAAAAGATGACCGGCTTTGTTTCATCCCTAATCACTGTTGGACACAGCACTCCCAGTATCTCCTAAATTGCTGACTTGTCCGTTTTCTCATTTGGATGAATTGGAGTTCAGCACATTCAGAGGCCTATACAATTAGCTGAAACAGGGTTTACCAACGAGATAGGGAATGCTTGTAAAGACAACATGGAAATCATTATTGCAACTGGTAAACTCTGTATACATCTCCTTTATGAAAAGAATTTTAACATTGGATGTTCTGTGCAAATCACTTAGACTGACAAAATTAAGCGACTGTGAAGGACACAGTCTAACAGTGCTGTGCAGATTGCTTTCCCCAATTAGCTGAAAACTGACATTACTATAAAGGGTATCATTAATTGCTTTACATGCCTTCTTCAATACTACAAAGAGCTCTTTAATATAAATACATTGAGCCTATAATGTAGGTTTGGTGAACATTTTGTGAGAAGAGCAGACTACCAGAGATCACATTAAAGTGTATATTTCACCTCAAAACTCTTAATATTAAATTAGGTTCTACTAATGAAATAAATGTTTTTGTAAATATATATGTATTTTAAAATATGTACCTTTTATACAGCGTATATCTATGTTATCTTCCCTGTCAGCCTGACTTTTCTTTCCTGGGTTGGGTGGAGCTAAATTATTAACATTATAGCTCCTCCAGTCAGATCCCTTAAATTACAATCTAGCAGAGATCTGATTGGAGGAGCTATAATGCCAATGATTTATCCCCACCCAACTCGACTCAGGAAAGAAAAGTCAGGCTGACAGGGAAGATGACAGTGAGAAACACTGTATAAAGGTACAATTTTTTTTTAAATACATACCATATTTGCTGAACACTGTATAAAGGTACAATTTTTTTTTAAATACATACCATATTTGCTGGCGTATAAGACGACCCCCAACTTTTCCAGTTAAAATATAGAGTTTAGGATATACTCGCCATATAAGACTACCCCTCCTCCAACGTAAATCCTGCTTGGATTGGTCAGCTCTCCCTGCCTGCCCAGCCTTCCCTGTCTCCAAGATTATCAGAGCACTATCATACTGTGCTTCTCTCACAAGCCCCTTCCCACACTGTGCATCCCCCAAAACCCCCTCC
>WMED01027401.1:0-10636 GCA_019650415.1 Pipa parva | reverse complement strand
TTTTATTTACGATTTACACAACGTGCCAACTTTTCTGATTTTGGGGTTTGTATATATCGTAACCTGCAGACGAGGTTATCGGTCTCCTGCTCTCTCACTGCTGAAACATTTTTCTCCCCTATTATTTTGCCATCTCTCCTCCTCTAAACCAAAAATTTTCATTTTTACCTAATCCTGCTTCTTTGCAGGTCAGCCATCAAGCAATGGTGTTACTGTGTCTACTCAACAGACTGGTTGCTTAGCAATTCCTTCACTGAAGCTTATTACACAAGGTATCAGGCTAAAAAGAAAATTCCACTGCACATTGTAATAATTAGTTTCTCTTACATTGCCCCCACTCCAAAACACCTACACATCTGTGGTTTTAACACATCAAGCAGTGAGAAGTCTAAAATTGGTTGCTATGGGACTGGGGCGTTAGTCGAAGAACGATGTTCATACAGTAAATGACACAGATTTATCCGAGACCTTAAAGCTGTGATCTTCAACAGCAGTTTCCCTGGGGATGTTGTAGTTAAGCTGGAGTATTTTGTTAGAAAAGTATCATTTCATTTATATTCTAATAACTATCAATATATGTAAGTTAAAATCAGGTCACCGTTAACCCAATGATGGTCAAATTATGACCATTTTGACTGTCTATATATGACTAGCTAATGTATTTTAGGTTTTGAGATTGTGTGTAACTAATGTTTACATATGGATATAGGTTAAACTGGGCTATTGTTAGTGGAGATGGTCCCTGCTATTATTGACACCTTTGTGTAATGTAACCAGTATTCTACCAAGTTTGCTTTTACCCAGTATTTATAAAATGAGACATGAGACATGGGGTTATTCACTAAGGTGCGAATTTGACTGTCGAATTCTCAAACAGCGGATTCCCATAGTAAATCCGCTACAATTTCCCCATTGTAAAGTTGCAACAATTGCGACAATTAAGATTGCGACAATTTTATCATAATAAAGTCACGACTGCAACAATATTCTTATTATAAAGATGCGGCTGCGACAGTATGAGCCTATTGTGACTGTCTTTCTCTGGCGAATTCACACCTATATGCAACAATTCGGACTTTAGTGAATAACCCTCATAATCTGGTTTATATGAAGAGAATGAATTGTAGTAATTTCCATGTTAGAATTCTATACTTACTGTAGGAAAGTATTCTTTAAATCGTTCAGTATAAAAAAAGCCATTATCTTAGCTGGAACCTGCCCCCATTAGAAAAAAAAAAGATTTTACCGCTAAAAAGTCTGTTTGGGGGTAATATCAAAAGATAACATCCAATACTCAACGTCCCTTTGTAAATATTTTCGACTGAATAACTCGTACCCTTTCCAATATGGCAAAGTTAAAAACTTTTTCGGACCCTATTTATTTTTGTTAATGACATCCCCTTCTGAGCAGACTCCTCCCAGCACGAAAACTTAAGGGAGTAACACTGCTTACTACTGGTCTCAGAATCAGCTGGGTAAATAGGTTGAAGATGATTGGTCGCATCCCTTTCAAATTCAATACACTCCGCCCCCTGACATTTTTTTTTCTTGTACCGTTTCAAATGGCAGTGGAGCCCTGTGCTATCTGCTATTGCAGGTTTTGTGGCATCTCCTCCTTCACCACTTGCAGACATGTTTCTTCCTCAGCTCTCTGCTGTTCCAAGGATGTCTTTGAAACTCCAGTGCTCTGCAGGCCAGTGATGACAGTCTTAGGGGTTGCATGTGGCCTCTGGGGCTGTGTATTTGAGACCCCAGCTTACACAGAATACTTTTCAAACACTAGGTTCATTGCACATGATTCTCATCACAGTAAAGACTCACTCAGGGTGAAATAAGTCTATGATATATTTAATCTGGCATTTCGGCATCAACATGTGCTGGTACCACTGTGCCTACCACGGTGTCACGTGAGTGTTAAGATGGATCAGATCTGCTGTTTTCATCCCCGTTGGGCTATTACACGTGATTAGCCAAATTAGCTGATGATCTAGCCCAGTGTTTCCCAAATGCCGGGTCGCGACCCGGTACCGGGCCACCGAAATGAAATGCCGGGTCACGAGCGCCGCTCATGAATATTCATGAGCGGTGCTGTGCGCGAAGGTAAGGGACTTCGCGCATGCGCACGGCACCGCTCATGAATATTCATGAGCGGCGCTCTTGTGGCCCGGTTATTTTTGTGCTTATCCTTCGTGCCGGGTCACGAAGGAGAAAGCACAAAAATAACCGGGCCACAAACAGAACAACTTTGGGAAACACTGATCTAGCCTATTGTAAATACAATAAAAATGATACATTCAGGATCATCCCTAGTCTGTTTAGTCTTCCAGTCCTAATTACTGTAGATATTATTTTAGATCCTAAATATTATTAACATAAATATGAAATACCAAGTTTGGATACATTCTTAAACATTTTTACCATTTTTGAGATCTATATAACGTTCCATTTTTCCATAGTCCACAGTGGGCTGCTGGAGCTGATAGGGTTAAAATGCTCATTAGTGAAGGATGTGTTAAACCGTATGACGCATGTATAACCAGGACCTTCTTGGGCACCTCTGCTACGCAATGCCTTCATATGCATCGGAATCACTCTGTTTCCTAAAAATAAATGAGAATTATATTCCGTTGCCATGGAGGCAGATGGGAGGGGAAAAGGGACAAGCAGTGATAGACAGAGAAGGGTTTAACCCCTTGGGCTTGAAATATATATAAGTGTTATCATACGGCAGCTGTCAGGGAAATGCCGGAGGCAAGGGTACTCTGAAATGCATTAGTAGTTCATATTGTTCCATTTGTTAAAAGAGGTCCCAAATATTATACATGTACAGGTTAGAAATTCTTGTGGCCCTGTATATCTGGGGCCCTTAATATCTTAGGGCGCTGCAGATTTTAGTTTAATGATGATATAGGCCTTGCAAGGAACAAATCTAGAAAGGCCTCAAAATGTACTAAGTTATTTATTTCATGCTGTGAATATTTCATTAGAAGTAGCGAGATTTGCTGTGATAGATCGCCGTTTCACTGTGTCGTTAGGACTTTACTGCACTTCACTATGCACTGTAGGACTTTTACTGCTTAATTACTGTTTATTTCAGAACTTTATGGCACATAATATAATTTTGGCTGGTGCCTCTACAGTCTGTTAAATTGTAAGCCTAACACGTAATTAACTGTAGTAGTCCATTCCTCTGTTCTCTAAAGGGAATATATACCCATTTTATGGGTTTAACTTTTAATAATTAGTATATTTAAGGGCAACTGAGGTGTCAGAATTTCCCTAGGCTTTTTTTGATCCTGTCTACATACCTCAAAGTGTAAATTTGCCTCAATATTCATGTCTTTTTATTTTTCGGTGACCTTACTTATAAACTAAAAGTATTTTGGATACATGTTCTAATTCAGTGGTTCTTAACTGGGGTTCGATCGAACCCTAGGGCATTGGTGAGTCTGTCTCAGGGATTCGGCGGAGCCTCCACCACAGAGGTCAAGGGATTTATCACTAAAGAAGGGTTCGGTGAATGTGCGTATGAAACTGGTGGGTTCAGTACCTCAAACAAGGTTAAGAACCACTGTTCTAATTAGTGGGATAATCCATTTCAGCTAATTTCAGGCTGTGCAAGAAACAAATATCAAACCATAGACAAACATTAGCAGTAGACTGAGTCATATTGAAAAACTTCATGGCTTATTGTGGCACTAGATTAGAAGCCACACAAGGTCACAGGAAATCACCACCAAGTGTATATTAAGGGCGAAATTTACTAAGGGCAAAACGATCGCCCGAACTAAATTTCCATTCGCACGTGCGAAATTGCGATCGTGCGATCACAAATCGAGCTGATTTCTGATCATGCGATCGCAAATCGAGCTGATTTCTGATCGTGCGATCGCAAATCGAGCCGATTTCCAATCGTGCGATCGCAAATCATGCCAAATTCCGCACGTGCGGTAAAATTTTCGATTTGGCGGATTTTTTCCACCTTTAATAAATTTCGCCCTAATACTCTACCCTCAGTTTCAAATGACCTCATTCCAATAAAATCACCATTGGATCAGCAGAAGCGCATAATCTCAATCACGAATCAGGCTTCTCCATCTAGCGATCCGACAGGTGGGTTCCAGTAGAATGATTACTAATATGTAGTGCAACCTATTATGTTTTGTGGAAGCGATGATAATGATCCAAAGCTTTTATTCATGGTTTCGGGCTTTATTGAATAAAGGATGTATTCATCGGTTGAATTCAGCTCGCTATAATTTGAGTCACATCGCTAAAATAGATGCAAATTCACTTCTCCTTATTGATGATACTGCGGATAGATTTGTCAAATAGGCGGACTGCTATGGACGCAGTCACATACAGTAAGTAGGGTGGTGATGTCAGTCAGTAGAACTCAGATGTGAAGTCATGTGAATTGATGTGAATTTCCCCAATGAAGTGCAGTGGCATCATACTCGCCATATCCCACTGTATATAAGTTTATAATACATCTGTTTCTATGTCACCTTGTCCCTAGTTCATGTTAAAGTGCACCTGTCACCTCAAAACTCTAATACTAAATTAGGTTCTACTAATGAAATAAAGATTTTTTCAAATGTATAAGTATTTTTTTTAAAAATGTACCTTTATACTGTGTTTTCACTTTCATTTTCCCCATCAGCCTGACTTTTCTTTCTGAGTAGAGGGGGGGGGGGGGGGGCTGAAAGGATGACTCACTATAAAGTTCTTCCAATGAGATCCCATAAATCACGATCTAGCAGGGATCTGATTGGACTGTATCTGCAAAAACAGTGCTAATTATGAGTGTGTTAGATATAAGAATTACATCGAGGTTGAATTATTTGAAAATCCTAATGTATTGCAAAGTTTATTATTATTTCTTAGAGGTATTATCCATAGTACATGAAGTTCATATGTTGTTCACATGAATTGCCAATGCATACCTTCCAAGCTGTCGGGGCAGGGACAGCGGAACAGCGTTGTCACCCTCCCCACAAACTGTGATGCCCCTGGTAGCCACCCACTGATTTTTGAGACAGATCCCCATTCTCTAGTCACTTAATGCTGACTGCAGATCATGGAGGTGCTGAAAACTCCTGGGGCATTCGCACTTCTTGATGTTGACAGAAGCTGTGTGTAACAGCTGGCTTTCTCTTCTGGATCTTCTTGTATCCTGGTGATTGCTGGAGGTCCCTGTTGGCTTTTTATTTTGTATATATTAAGGTACAGCTCTAGAGACCATTGTATATTTCTGTCTCAGGTACAACTAGGATTCAGTAGTTCAAAGTAACGTAGCTTTAAGTATAGGCTAATAATAACAATCCATAAAGCACAATGTCACATCCTCTGAGACAAGAGTTCCCATGGGTAAACTCTATTGCACAAGAGTGCTGACAGTATTAGATTATTTTCAGCAGCAGTTCAGGAAGCCATATTTTTAGTTTATAGCCCTGAATGCAAACTAAAATGTCAAACATTTTTGGCTAAATATTTGAGGACGTCTCACTAATCTGAATCGTGGACAGGTCCAAATTTGCCGCTTCTCCAAATCCACTTATTCATCAATACGGTGCAAATTCGCCGTTAGTGTATTAGGGGATTGATGACAGGGATTCTTAAGGCGTGGCTTACATGAACAAGATATAGGGTGACAGAAAAGGATGTATCATTCATTTAATACACTTAGTGGAACATTGTGAGGATGGTGTCACTGCACTTCATTGGTGGAATTTGCATCACTCCATATCTTACTACTGTTCGACTGACTGGACAAGCCTACTCATTACACAATGAGGGATCTACTATTTCTGAGAATTGCTTTATTCAAAAGGTATTGCAACTGAAAGATTGGTTTACATAGTTAAGAATATATATCTCCGGCACTCCATGTGTTGGTAAAAAAATCATTTTTATTGGTACCAATAAAAACGATTTTTTATCAACGCATGGAGTGCCAGAGATATATATTCTGAACTGCTACAAGACGTCTGTTTCCTCCTGAGCACCCGACTACCTTTCTACAGTGGGGGAGATTTGAGCTGTCAGTACACGGACATTATTTACATAGTTAAGACACTTGCAATACCGCTTTTCACCACGTTAGTCAGTAGGAAATCTTTTGTAAAGATTGTAGTAGAACAGTGCCCCAGTTACAAACTGTATATTGCTACAGATGAAACACTAAATAAATAAATTTTAAGGGAAACTCTTTGGAAGAACAGAAAGTGGACCCCTTTCTATTATTCTGATGTTATAGATCACCACACTTTTTTATTAATGTAATATTTCCTTTTCTTGAGGCAATGGTATATTTTTATATGGTTGGTAAATTGTTTAGGAGGAAGTATACTTCAGATGGGAAGTGCCCTTCAGACGGGTTTACCTTATTGTCACAATGATATGAAACACAGAAGCAGTAAAGTAATGCTTCAAATAACTTCTTGTTTTTTTATTCCATCAAGTCAGTATAAAGCAGGGGTCTGCAAAGTTCGACTCGCAAACCACATGCGGCTCTTTAGCCGCCTTGTAGTTGCTCGGTGCACACCTCCGAACCCCTGCCCATGACCTCCGACGCCTCTTCTGATTGGCCGTCAGCAGGACATGTGGTCGGGATAGTGCGCTCCTCCCCCTTTGCGGCTCACAAAAAAACTGCTGCCGCTGTAAGAGGAGGCGAATTGGCTCCTTCCTCATTTAAGTTTGCCGACCCCTAGTATAACGTGTACTTTGAGACATACATATTTCTAAAGGGTGCATAATGTCTTTTTCAGTCCAGGGGCTTATGGGAGCTGTGGACACCACTGAGGGAAAGAGGTATGCGGTAGTATGCCAGAGCAGTTATAGGAAGTGGCACTGACACTGTTTGTGTTATTTAAGAAGGTGATTATGTAGCAAAACCTGAAATACTTGTGTATCTTGTGTATTATAATTGTGTTTTTTATTAATATTGTTCAGAAACCCACTATGACTTTTGGCTTGCTGTTAAAGAAAACTTGATATTGCTTCCCAGAACCCAGGAAATACTGTGGCCCTATGCATCCCCTACATATCTACCTGCTCTCTTCCCCATTTAGGAGACATTGGATTTTCTTAAAAAGATAATCTCTCCTTATTATATTAAGCTATTATTAATTTATAATAAACAGGAGGACATCATTGACTGCACCGGTTGGCCAAAATATCATACCAGGCTGACTGATTAAATTCTGAACATTTGAAGTTTTTAATTAGGTTGACCAGTGGTTTTGGGATGCACTGGTAGATGTTCTCCAGGATGTATAAAGACTCCCCAACAGGGAAGTGTATTAATTGAGGCAGTCCTTTACTGACCCAGAGCAACCAATCAGCACAGACAGTGGAAATTAGCATAGGTGTTTTCTGTCCATTACTGGACAATGTAGACTGGTAATGAGTCAGCTTATCGTGAGTGACTCTATATTAAATAACACTCTCCATGTTTTCTCTACAGTGGTGCTTTTTCTGAAGTGGTTCTTGCGGAGGAGAAGACAACACAGAAATTGGTAGCTATCAAGTGTATCCCTAAGAAAGCACTGGAAGGCAAAGAAACCAGCATAGAGAATGAGATTGCTGTACTGAGGAAGTAAGTTTAGTTTCATCAGCAATGTCACTAGAACATTTGATGTTTTGGTTTTTGTTTTTTTTTTCATTTTAAATGGAACCCAACTATTACCTTTACCCATGTAAGTGGGCATAGTTTGGCTGCACACAATCCACACCCAGAATAAGCCCTACAAATATGGAGAACAGTGGTATAACTATAGGATCACGGGCCCTGGTGCTGGTGCTTGTACTGGTCACAGTAGATGAGCTGTGCCCCCTAGTAGTTCAGGTCCTGTTGCAGCTGTGACTGCTATAGTCATGTCCCTGATCGAAAAAGGTGTAAGGGTCAGTGTAGGTGCGTTTAAATAAAGAATTGTGGGCTCCATAGTTAGGCTGAGTTCACACTGGCAAATTTTCCTCTGAGATCAGGGGTCGGCAACCTTTTGGACTAAGAGAGCCATAAACGTGTGGCTTTGATCAGCCCTTTTGAATCCGGAGCTGCTGATGTCATATGTGACGTCAGCAGCTCCGGATTGGCTAGCAACGCGGAAGTACGGTGATGTCAGCAGCTCAAGATTGGCTAGCAACCCAAAAGTGTGGCAACGTCAGCGGCTCAAGATTGGCTATCAACCTGGAAGCGCGGTGAAGTCAGCGACTCCGGATTGGCTAGCAATCCGGAAGACGGTGATGTCAGTGGCTCTGGATTGGCTAGCAACCTGGAAGCCAGTGACGTCAGTGGCTCCATATTGGCTAGCAATCCATAAGTGCTGAGAGAACTTTGTCTCTACAGCGCTTGCCAGCAATTAATCGGCAGACTTTAATAAGCGGTGCTTGCATGTGAGCACTGCTCATTACAGTCAAAGAGCCAGATGTAGCCATCTAAAGAGCCAAATCTGGCTCGAGAGCCATAGATTGCCAAACCCCTGTCTTAGATTTTCAATTGTCATCTTATAGTGGGGCATGACTAGTGTGGTAGGTGGCTGACTGTGCTGTCTACTTTTACATTCTAATTTCTTTTTTGGATACTGCTGCATTCTGTATATTCCAGACCATAGTGACTTGTCAGCAGCTGCTGCTTGACACCATCTACTTATTACCACCAGAAGGTTTCATTGCAGTCTATAAAAAATGGCTACTAACCTAAGGGAAACCTTAGCATCTAAACAACAATGTGAAGTCAAGATAAAGCCTGCTTACATTTTGCATGTACCATGTTAAATAGTAAATTACACTGGTTTTCTTTGTATTTGCTCCTGTACTCCCTGACCCCTTCATTTTTGTTTAAACAACCTACAATTGTGGAGCGGAGCTATGCATTGGCCTGTACGGTTCCTGTCCAGGCAAGGGATTCTTGTACCAGTTTCAGTGTTTCAGCATTCCTTTGTAACCAGGCACAAAATGAATTGTAGCGGGAGTCTGACATCTGTCTCTGGTGCACTGATTATGTCATGAAATCTAATCCTTACAGATCTGTATTGCCGTGGGCAGGCAAGTGGATAGCTTGCTGTGTCAGTACCCACATTCCATCCCTGTAATCCCCTTCCAGATCTAGACTCTCTCTCTCTCTGTCACTGATTGCTATTCATCTTGCACTGTTTGTGGTAAACACGGGTGTTTGTTGGAAGAAAATAATTTCCAATATGATCACAAATATAAGTCTGTTTCAGATATAGAAATGGCCTTTAAAGGTTCTTTATGTAAGCCAGGCATGAAGACTTCATGGTTCTTAATCTGCAGTAAACATAGTTCCCAGCATGCCCTAGCAGACAAAAGAAATGATGAATCATGGGACAAAGGCCAAGTTGTACAATGGCATAAATGCTGGTAAGGGTCTCAGTACGAAATCTGCAAACACACACACGTGGGAGAGGGGCTTTACACAGCTGTATAATCATAGGTGTCCACTGAAGAAATTGTTGGGGGGCAAATTGTTGTGACATCATTATATCATCGACATGTTACACATCTGGTATAGTCCTATATTGTCAATGTGCCCCTCCTAGCCTTCCCTATCTGCCTAATGGTTGGTTGCTGCCATCCACAATATGGAGACATCCATCCACAATATGGAGACAGCCATCCATTAGGCAAGTAGGGCATGACTGAGGGACACATTTGGAGATTAGGACTATTTCTATCCCCTACATTTTTGCCCATCTAAAATTTAAAACTACTCTCTGGTTGCTATGGTGATTGACCCTAACAATGAAAAAGTAGCCTGAATGTAAGACTAGCTCTATAATATTATTTTTCATTGCTAATGTCTATATTGATCCCCAATCCTAATAAAGCTGCCAAACAGCAGTTTTAATGGCCAGACTGGAGTAGTATAAAACAGCCAGGCTTGACTGCTAGGTGTAATGTTCATTTCTGTAACTAAAGGGGGTTATTCACTAAAGTATGAATTGGAATGTCGAATTCTCAAACAGCGGATTCCTATAGCAATTCCATGACTGTGACAATTCTCCCATAGCAAATCCACAACTGCGTCAATTCTCCCATTGTAAAGTCGCGACTCTGACAATTTTTAAAGTTGAGCCTGCAACAATATTTCCGTAGTGAAGTTGCGGTTGGGACAATATTCTCGTTATAAAGAAGCGACTGCGAGAGTAGAAGCCTATTGCGACTGTCTTTGACTGGCGAATTCACACCTTTACTCAACAATTCGGACTTTAGAGAATAACCCCCTTAAATCTAATGCATTTAGTTATCCTCATGCCTGCTTCTGTTATATCCAAGTTTATCAACTAAAGGAATTTTAATATATAACTTGTGTTACAGAGAATTCCATCAGTGTGGACGTGCAACAGATGTAGAGTATTTAACACCTGTAATTTATAGCCAGAATAATAGACCTGCCCTTCAGTAAATACACATAAAACCATTCCTGTTATACGGTGACCAAACTTATGCCATAGCCCTATATTCTATTTACATTTGGAATTAATCATTAAAACACTTTGCGTGCACATGGGTGTTAGCTGAATCCATTTGATGTGTGTTTACAAGGCAATGTGCCTATTACAAGTGCTGGTCAACGAATTAGAATAATTTGAAATAGTGCAATCATGAAATT
>WMED01027400.1:0-10636 GCA_019650415.1 Pipa parva | reverse complement strand
CACATGACTGACCAAGATCCCCGTTTTAGAAGAGCGCTTGTTTGGTGATCCAGAGGAAGAGTCCAATCTAATTACTAAAGATTGGCTGATTATTTTTGGCTTGTTTGGTATGAATTACAACCAACAAGGCTAGTCAGTTTGTTACGGTCCAGCAAGTATAAGAAAACTTGTTGCTTTCTAATCTTCAAAGGTAACCCTGTGATATATAATTAACTTTGCTTGTTCTTCGTATTATGATACATTGAGAATCAAGGATATATCTATGTGTGTGAGTTTTTACAAAGATTTTATATTATAAAGGCCTGTCATTTGATTTTTGTGACACTTTTTTTTTTTGGTTTTGCAGAGTTTGCTGTGGTTTTACATTATTTCCTTATGGAACAGCACTTATGGGCATATTGTACTCTTGCTTTTCTGCTTCCGGGGTGCCTCATACAAGCTTTGAGTTTTGCCTGGCTTAGGAGAGGTGGAAACTCCAGATGCTTTGGTTTAGCACTGCTCCATATCCTGCAGCTGGGAATCCTAAAGAGGTAAGAGGTCAGCTCAGTATTAGCTCTACAGCAGTAAACTCTTGTGCATCTATATGTGAACCAGTTTCAGACTGAGTGGGGCCATGGATAAAACTGAAAGTGTTTGTCAGGCAAGAGCCAGGTAGAATTGAACAGAATGAGGCTGTTTGCCAGGGGCCCCTAGGTATTCCTGGTCCAGGGCAATAGCTCAGTTTGTACCCACCTAAAACTGTTCCTGTTTTTAAACATAGTGTTAGCATTTCAGTTGCAGTGACATTATACTCATTGGTTTTCCTTCCCTGTTTAAAACCTTTTGATCTTTTCTTTAAACTTGAAATGAAGGCTAGTAAGTCTAGGGGTGATTCTTAAGAGTGGGGGTATAATATACTTACAAATCTTAATCTTTTCTATAGTGCTTTTTCTCAGCTTCCTTTCTCACCAGCACCCAGATCCCCACCATCCACCGCTGTGCCACTGACACTATGGTAGGGCAGGAGGGATGGATGACACTGTGCATTCATTATTCCAGTATTTGTCAAAAGCATGAAATAAATGTTATATGCTTATACCCTAACCCTATATTAACATCTGAAAAATGCATTATTTATTCCACACATATAGAAATGATGTAATGTAAATCTATAATGCTGTGCGCATGTACGTTTTACTATTGTATGTGTGTTATTCCTCTGTGCTATACCTATGATCTGATTTCATAAGTGTCCAGTGAATTTCATGGGCTAGGAGCTAACACATTCAGTCAATGTAGTCCTTCCATTCCGCCATGCTGATGGATGCTGATCTTTACAGTGCAAGAGTGAGCACTGCTCTATCCTGAGCAGATTATGCACATGTTTGAAGTGCCATCTGTTCTGGATTGCAAGTAGAGCAGTTTGCTCATGCGTGGATCCGCGCACATAAACTGATAACTTGCACTTACTTGAATTTTTACTGCTAACCTATGGGGTTTTAAGATCACAAGTAAAAAAACAATGATGGATAGACAGAAGAATTTAAAGGGATGTTATCTTTCCCAAATCCTTGATTATCAAACTGTTGATTTAATTATGGTAACTAAAGATAATGCACTTATAAATTTGCTATTTTTAAAGTACAATAGCTGATAAATCACCCACTCTGATGAAAACAATGGGTTGTTTATAGATATAGCCTCAATGGGGCTATATTTTTCTCTTATAAATAGAGCCTGCAGTCCTAAAGCAAGAGCGGACTGCTGCAGTGGTAAACAAGAATCACACTAATCAGCCCATTTGTCAGAACAACAAGTAATTCTAAATTTAAGGAAGAACTAAAGTCTCCCAAGAAATAGCAATTGTACATTTAGCCTGCATGCCACCCACACAATAAACCCACAATTTTTCCCTTCCAAGCCACCTTCTTGATTATTTCTGCTGCTTCTCCATTCATTATTTCACAAGTACATAGCAGCCTTTGTAGAAATTCATCTCCACCTCCTACTGAGAAAGCTGTTGTACTAGGCATTGACTTCTTACAGAGCATGTGTGAAAAATAATTGTATGCCTCATTGATATTCAGTTTAATGTACCATGTGACATTCCCAAACCAATCAAATGTTATATGTGGTGATGTGTCAGAGTTCATTAGGATCTTGATGAGGATCCAATATTTTAGTCATGAGATACTACTGTGTTTCCTCGAAAATAAGACTGTCTCTTATATTAATTTTTGCTCTGGAAGAGACACTAGAATTCGGGCGAAATTTATTAAAAGCAATAGTACTGATATCGTGATATCGAACGGGTTTTTACTGATATCTCGATATCGGAATTTTACCGATATCACAATATCGATACAACCGATATCACAAAGTCGAATTTCGGTTGAACCATTGATTTCAATGGCTGAAATATCGATATTGGTAAAATTCCGATATCGCAATATTGATATTGGTAAAATTTCAATATCCCGATATCGGTAATTTACCAATTTTAATAAATTTCGCCCGTCTTATTTTCAGGGGGAATGCAGAAACATTTACTAGTCTGGCATTGGGAGAAGCGCCAAACTGCCACACGCTTCTTCCTGTTCCTGACTTGTGAGATGCCAGCATTAATCGAGCAGACTCGGGAGTTACGTGATCGCTTCAGCTCTCTTCAGTCTCCTCCCCACAACTTCAGGGCATTTAAATCCCGGCGCCTACAACTCCTGTCCTGTCGGGCCCTGGTTCTGGGGACTCAACTCTGCCAGGTAGGGGACTCTGGAGGGTGATAGCCCTAACAGGGGGAAACTCTAAAAATAACTGCAGCCATGTCTTATTTTTAGGGGAAGCCTTATATTGCTAAGCTAGGAAAAAAATTATACTAGGGTCGAAATTTATTAAACTCGAAAATATCGATATCGGCCGGTTTTTATCGATATTGGGACCGCGATATCACCGATTTTTGCCAATGTTGCAATATCAGTATCGCGATGTCGCCGATTTTTTCCGATATCGAAATCTGTTAATCTGTTCATTTCTATGGAAGCATCCATAATATCGTCAAAAAATCAATATCGATACTGCCAATATTGGAAAACTGTGATATTGGTAAAAATCGGCCGATATTGCAATTTTCGATTTTAATAAATTTCGCCTGTAAACAGGCTGCAGGGGATATAAAGTTCTGTCCGGTCAGCTTTTGATTCATGCTCCATTTATATATTAAGATAGCAGTATCAATTTAGTGCCACTTTAATTTAAAAAGAAAAATAAACCCTTTTAAGTATGATGACTACAAAATGTTGCCGACTAGCTGAGGAGACGCACTGAAGTGATTCAGACTGTGATTCACTTTTCCTGTAAAGGGCAAAGTCTCTAACGCACAACACTTTCTAAACACCAAAGTTTCTTTCCAGATGCTGTTTCAGAAGAGTCTTTGTATTCTTTGTGTGATCAGAGAAGTTCACAGAAACTTTTATGCTTATATGGAATGAAACTATTGACTGTGATGCTGCTTTGGATTATTTTTTCATGAAGCAGAAGAGCTGTGTTTGGAATCAATTGTTTGTTTTTCACTGACCTGTGTCTGGTCGAGGAAGCCTTTACTGCACCCGAGACTAATCTATAGGGAACTGTGGAGTATCTGAAATAATTCTTAAAGACCTCAATGATGGCTTCAGCTTGCAAAACGCTGTATGTGAGGAACTACTGCGTATTGGCTATTACATTATTGCTATTACATTATTGCAATGACCCCTAAAAATGTAAAATATTCTGGAAGGACCAGTAGCACCAAAACAAAATCCCATTTGGTTAGTTAAAATGTTGTCTTTGAAGTTAAATTAATGAATTTTTATTGTTTTCTTTGAAGCTTTAGGTGATAAGTATTTATGAAGTGCACCAGAATCCCCCATTTTAAAATTTAAATACACCTGTCACCTCAAAACACTATTTCATTAGTACAACCTAAATTAGTAGTAAACATTTTCTAAATATATATGTATTTTTTTTTTAAATGTACCTTTATATAGCATTTCTCTCTGTCATCTTCCCTGTCAGCCTGGCGTTTCTTTCCTTGGTCGGATGATAATTAACATTATAGCTTTTCCAATCAGATCCCTGCTAGATCGTGATTTAAGGGATCTGATTGGAGGAGCTATAATGTCAATCATTCTTTAGCCCCGCCGACCCGACACAGAAAAGTCAGGGAAGATGACAGAGAGAAACACTATATAAAGGTACATTTTTTAAAATACATTTATATTTACAAAAATGTTTATTTCATTAGTACAACCTAAATTTGTATTAGTTTTGAGGTGACAGGTCCACTTTAAATACCACACTTTAGACTCAATTTATACTTTACATATTCACTTATTTTCAAGCATTTGGAGAATTTTCTGTTTTATTGTCCTAATAATAATAATAAAAGGGGTTGCCAGCCTCCAGTAACAAATCTGCAAGTAATCATTAATATGGCTGCAGTGATCATCAATAAATTGTTTTTTCAGAAAGTGCTTTCTGACTGCAGTCTTTATCTTTATGCAGCCCAGCAATCCTAACTGCCAAATTTAAAAGAATTGAAATGCCATAAACTGAAAATGCCTCATATGAATTTATAGTTAAAGTGCACTCGTCATCAAAAATGACATTGTTTAGTCTAGCATAGCATGCTAGACTAAACAATGTTGTCATTTAAATTAATTTAAAAAAACGTACCTATTACATGCTGTCCCTCCGTGTACCTGCCAACCCGACATTCAGCTATCAACTGCTGTAGTGTCGGGTCTGGGAGGCAGTCCTCTGAAGCCGGCTTACTTTTTTGACAAGTAAGCCGGCTTCATGACGCGATCACTTGATCGCACGCCTCTATACTGGGATTCTCAAAGCATATGCGCTTTGAGCCTCCCCAGCCAGTAACACTGACAGCTTCCTCAGTAACTGACTGGGAAGCTGTCAGTGTTACTGGCTGGGGAGATTCAAAGCGCATATGCTTCGAGCTCCCCGGTGCGTGCAGTCACGTGACCACGATCCTACAAGGGAGCTCAAAGCATATGCACTTTGAGCCTTACCAGCCGGTAACACTGACAGCTTCCTCAGTAACTGACTGGGAAGCGGTCAGTGTTACTGGTTGGGGAGACTCAAAGCATGCGCTTTGAGTCTCCCCCACCTAGCTGACAACTTCCTCAGTGGGGGATGCACAGTAGGGAATGGAGGGGTGGGGGGATGCACAGTGGGGGATGTTGCACAGTGGGGGATTATGTACAGTGGGGGATGGTGCACAGTGTAATGGATGATGCTGTGTAACCTGATAATGCTAGTGCATGTGAGATTTGGAGACAGGGGAGGAGAGCCTGCTTGTTAGGAGGCATTCCTGTAGTGTATGAGTGGCATGTCAGGCAGAAAATGGCAGCTTCTATGTTTTCTAATCAGGCTGAGATTGAAGTAAGTGTATTTTCAATATGCAAACTTTTTTTTGGTTCCTAATTACTTGATTTACATTATAAAGTCACATACTTTCTAAAACTGTAATAATCCTGAGCTGACGGGTGCACTTTAACTATATATTCATTATATGCCTCTGAAAATTCTAAATTGTGTATTTAGGTTTAAAAATTCACCTTTCAGGTACATTTACAAAATATATATTATCTCAGCTCACCAAATATGTGATATCTATCTTTCTCTTTTCTACCCAGCTCCAGGGTATTGCCCACCCAGGGTAGATTTGTTTCCTGTGGAATCCTCTTACATGGGCATGTCACAGCTCCCACTCCATCCCATTGGAGCTACCTCCATGTATATTCCTTTCCACACATGAGCCTTCTCTACAATCACACTGCACTGAAAAGCCTCCTCCTCCATCTACTCTAGGGGTCCTTATATCCTTTTTGGGGTATTACTCCTCCCCCACATAAGAATAACTATGCTACGCCTGAGGGGAACACTCCCACCCATCCACCACTAGGTGGTGCTATCTTACCTATCATACATAATTATTGCATATAAACCTTCTATATCCCTGTTGCATTCCTGGCATTAATATAGTAAGGGTCACCAAATTTTCCGTACCCCCCCCCTTACAGAAGTACAGGGAGAACACACAAACGCCTGAGATTCTTTAATGTTGTAATTAAAGTGAAGCTAGCAAGTGAACAGTAGTACCAATTTGGAACTTCCTTTTGCACTGTAAATCCTTTGAGTCTGAAACTTAACAGTGGTTTTAACATTTAAAAGTAATTTTAATGGTGGTTGTTACATCAGCCTGTAATGTCAGAAAATTAAGTTGAGACATAGGTAG
This sequence comes from Pipa parva, assembly GCA_019650415.1. Classification (NCBI taxonomy): domain Eukaryota; kingdom Metazoa; phylum Chordata; class Amphibia; order Anura; family Pipidae; genus Pipa; species Pipa parva. The sequence goes on along the minus strand of WMED01027400.1, from coordinate 4,365 downwards.
TTCTGAGACCAGCTTCTAAATTCCCTACAAACACGTTTAAATTTCAACTGGACTTCCATTACCTTAATCCAAAGACTGAAAAAAGAAGACATGTTGATTATTTTTTTAAAGGTAATTAATTTATTTAAGCTGAAAATCATGGAGGAATTCCAAATACTATTTTATCATTTCAAGAGGCTATAGAAGAGGTTATGACTGCAACCAAAAAAGACAAATAAGTGCTGTGATAGTCTTTAATATAACAGCCAGGGATGGTGGTTCTTGGGGGACTAAGAAGCAGGGTTATCCGTAAAAGAGATCTGCAGATCTGCCAGATGGTACTCAGTGAATATGCTTGTGATTCATTGGGTTAAACGTGTTTAAGTTTTTCCAAGAGAAGAAAAAATTTGGCACAAAAGTACTTTATTCTGTAGCACCTAATGAATAATAAACTTTTCTTCATCAGATTTTCTTGGTCCCACCCATTTTTGAGTATGTTTTTGGGGATTTACATTGGTGCATTGATCAGGAAAAAGGATAATTGTGTCTTAAAGGGCAAAATTGATAAAACTTGGAAAAGCCGTTTGCGCTTTTCTGAGTTTAATAATTCGGGAGAAGGCTTTGAAGTTTCTCCCAGTAAGTATCGCGAGATTTGCCTCGTGCGATACTTGCTGTGACAAACTTTTTTAATTAAATATATCCATGGAAATGTAGCTATAGTGTATGGCTACCCTTTCCATGGATATATTTAATAAAAAAAAGTCCCTCACAGCAAGTATCGCATGAGGCAAATCTCGCGATACTTATCAGGAGAAACTTCAAAGCCTTCACATGATTAAACTCGGAAAAGCCGAAACAATCTCGTTTCCTGGTCACTTTCATGGCAATGTTCATTCAGATAGAGCTGGTGAATCCTTGTAATTGCTTTGGAGATGAAATGCTGAGAAATTGCCTGGTGAATAGTGCCAAAAAAAGTGACCAGGAAACAGAAATCATGATAAATAGTTCATTAGAAATATATTTGTTTTCCTATTTATGTAATTTCATAAATGGTTTTTGACATTAAATTCAAGGAGAGTGGAGATGCAATTTTAATATATACTAATTTAATTTTGGTTTGCTAAATAAAGCATACTCTTGAATATGAAAGAAGGAATTACTGACAGCCAAATTATATTGAAGACATAAACTATGTCCTCTTCTTTCCTAATCTTTTCAACAGGCACATGGACTGCCTACGGGTGTCTTTGCAAGGAAGAGGAGAGCAATCAGTGAATGAGCGAGAGTTGTTAATGCAGCAGGGAGAGTTATCCCTGCTTCGACTTGTGGAAGCTCTTCTTCAGGCTTTACCTCACTTGCTTTTACAGACATACATCTATTTAACCTTAGACTACACCAATGTTTATGCAGGTAAATATATGTATATTTTATATTTGGGGTGGGGGTTAACTTGAATTTTTTGCTACATCCATGCACAATTGTTACCATTTTTACTTCATCATCTCATGTATTGCGCCATGGTAGTGCCTGCAAAGACTGAGGGGGTTATTCACTAAGGTGTGAATTCGACTGTAGAATTCTCAAACAGCGGATTCCCATAGCAAATCCGCTACAATTTCCCCATTGTAAAGTCGCAACAATTTTCTAATGTTAAGATTGTGATAATTTTCCCATAATAAAGTCATGACTGCAACAATATTCTCATTATAAAGACGCGACTGCGACAGTAGCAGCCTATTGCAACTGTCTTTATCTGGCGAATTCGCACCTATATGTAACAATTCAGACTTTAGTGCAGCGGTTCTCAACCTTGTTGAGACCGCGACGCCCTGTGACGTCACCACGCCGCGCGGCATGATGACGTTTCGGCCGAACGTCATCACGTCGCGCGTCACTTGGTGATGTTCGGCCGAAACGTCATCACGCCGCACGTCACGTGATGACGTTTACTGCCGACGTCACCCGCAGGAACCCTTATAAGAAGGGTTCCTGCTGGAGCTTCCGGGAGTCGGCGTGGTTCTCGACCCCAGTGGGACGGCCTCGTGACCCCCAGGTTGAGAACCGCTGCTTTAGTGAATAACCGCCTAAATAATTGCTACTTTTAAGACCAGCAAATCATAACCAAGGATAACCAAACATCTTAGCTGTCAATCTTGTGTAAAGTGTGGCTGCCTCATTGCAGTAAACGGGAACAAACAGTGCTGATTGTAGGGACTTAAGAAATTGAGAGGATGCAAGGGAAGAAGGCGAGGGGGAACAAAGGACCACGATTGAGAGAGACTCACATTTACATCCAAGGCCTCCTTCACCACCAAGGAAGGGGTAGGGGTAGTAAAATATGAAGGCAGATAATAGAGACTACAAGTAGAATTGGAGAGTCTTTTCTGCATAGCAGTATAAAATTGGGAGACTAGGATTTCATCCTCTCTTGCTAACTCAAAGGCAGCAAAAGTCACTTAGTGCCTTGTTTTTGACTTCTGGTGGAGGAATACTAAACATGAGTATTTTTTTTTTTTCAGTCCTCAGTGCACTGCTGTCTCTCCTTTCACTCTCTTGGGCATTGGTGTCATACAGTCGTTTCCTTTGTCTTCTGAAACCTGGGCACCTTCCCTTGCCCTGGGCCTCACTGCTTTGCCAGTTGCTTTGGCGGATGGGAATGATTGGGTCTCGTGTAATGGCCTTGGCAGTGTTTGCCAGGGTTTATAATTTCTGGGTCTTTGCTGTTGGAGGTGAGATATCTGCATCTACTATCCTATGTTTTATATTGCAAGACAGTAGTAAACCTACAAATAAGTATTTAATGGATTCCTGAAAAGTTGTAATATGTTGGCATAACCCCAGGTGTTCTACTGAGAGACAAGACACAGGCCCAATGTAGAACTCAACATTTAATATAGGTTTTTAAAAAGGCATTTCAAGAAAATACAGTTTTAAGCTTCACAGAGACCCCAGATTTTGGGCTTTGCAAATACCCCATGGCTATTATAAAATTATTTTCCGTTACTGCAATCGTAACTTCTAAAATTCTACTTGAAATGAAGGGAGAGGTTCAAATAGAGCATCTATGTCTTGTATTTGAACAGCCCTAAAGTAGTGATGGATTCCTAAAAACACACCCCTGCATTATTTCATCATGTATCACCTTTACTACTTATGCATGAGTAACAGTCAAAATATATTAACCTGAAGTGAGGAAGAAAATGAGCTTAGCAGGTCAGGAATGGTTAGGCTTATTTATAATAGGCCAAAAATATTAGCAACTTTCAGTCAGATTTGGACTAGGACTAATGTGAAAGGTGACTGGTTAACCGTGGGCCTTTAAAGTTTTCTAAATTTAAAACATAGATGTTTAATTTCTCTTGGTTTACTGCCTGGGAAATGACTCTCTTATGGCCAAACTACAAGTTCTCCTCCATAGAATGAAAGGGACTAAAGTTCTGCATTTTCTACATGGCTAACTTTGTAAGTGTGTTTTAGAGGTTATACATGTAACTAGCACAAACTATCTCTGCCAAATTACAAAACAAAAAAAATGACATATATCAAATGCAATGTCTTTTCACTTACTTAAAATGCAAAACCTCTTATATTCTATTTTTTACACATTATTTTATTATGTTTTTTCTAGGTGCTCATTGGTTAATAATGGCTTTCTGGCTTGTTGCACAGCAAACTGATGTTATCTGTAGGCCTTGCCACTGGAGGTTGTTTAATGCTATTGTTGGCGCTGTTTATGTCTTCTGTTTCCTCAACGTCCGAGAAGGACCTTCAAGGTATCGTGTGACTATCTTTTATGTGGTAAGGAATTTTTTTCTACTTTTCAGGCCTTTCTCCCTTTTTTTTTTTTTTTTTTCATGGGTTTTTTTTTCTCTTTTTGTCATTAAATTGGTCCTTTGGTAATGATTAATGTAATTAAATCTGAAGATAAACTTGCATGAAAATTAGAAGATTAACATGAATTTTTTAATTTCCTGATGGTTGCAGTCTATTAGGAAATATCAGCAGGGAATAGAAATTAAGGAAGTACTAGGTTTGCGATCTCAAATCGGGATGGACAGTAATATAAAATAAAGGTCCCATTTTAAAAAATTAAGAATTCTATGTATTGTTTCAATGAAGTAAAGAGTTCTTCACTGAAAACCATAAATGCATGACGTTCTTTGTTAGGATTTGTGATGTTGGCAGACTGGTGAAACTTTTACAGATATGTCTTTGATACATTTGTTGTTCCTTAAAGAACAAAGCAACCTCTAGTAGAAAGCCTTAAAATTAAAATAAACATCAACAAAAACTCTATATTTAATAAAGTAAATAAGGCACTGTAGTCAGGGCTGTGGAGTCGGTAAGTCAAAGCCCCGACTCCGACTCCTCAATTTCCCCTAACTC
>WMED01027399.1:0-10636 GCA_019650415.1 Pipa parva | reverse complement strand
GCTTTCGTGGCCCGGTACCGGGTCGCGACCCACCATTTGGGAAACGCTGCTCTAGATCAACATTGCAGAAAAATAGGCTGAACTGTGTCTATAAAGTAGGATATTTAGATATAAAAAAAAAAAATGTGTTTTATTATCTTTAACACCATAGAAATCAAAGGGACTGGGTAAGGTATTTTAATAACATGGCTCTTATCAGTAAAGATAAAATATAAAAAGCAATCAATTTGTAAATTCAACTTAGAAGATAACATTTTTACAATCTACCTTTTTTACAATATAAGGGGTTCATTTTCTTTTCTTTATGTTACTGGTATTTTAAACATACATTTCTTAGTAACAAAATGCTGCACAGGAAACGCTCTACCCTTTACAACAATAGGAAATCTCCCTTACCTGGCTACAGTTCCAAACTACTCTGGGGAAATACACTGCTCTTTGCAAGAAGTCATTGTTTGTACCATTTAAAAAAAATATTAATATTTGTTTTGTTTTTCTTTCCAAAATACTTGAAATTAGTAAAATTTTGCCAGACCCTTCTGATACAAATTTAAAAAAATTCTGCTGGTTATTCTCTTCCCATTTGGATTGGCAAATCAGTTATGCAAGTACAAATGGACATTTTTTTTTTTTAAATTTTTTGCACCCTTACTGGTCCTTTAAGTGCATTGGTAATTAAGGTTAAAGTACAAGTGACTTTTATTTTTTTAAGTGGTACAGTAAAGGAATGCAAGAGGCAAAACAACACAAAACTCCAAACTGATGAAATAGTGATAGAGTGAATAACCAAGATAAACAATTGGGCAGGACAAGGGCAGAGTCCCATTTATCCTGTGCAAGTAACCACTGGGAGGCGGGATCAGACAGGGAGGCGGGATCAGAGAGGGAGGAGTGATCAGAGAGGGATCAGAGAGGGAGGCGGGATCAGAGAGGGAGGCGGAGGCTGGGATCAGTCAATTCGGGAGACTGACAGGTGGATGAGCTTAGCTTAGCAGTGCCTTATAGTGACAGTCATGGACTGCAGGCATCTCAATCAGGCAGGTGACTGCTGAGTATCCATTCACACAAATCATTCATTTACTCCAGCAGAACACACTGTCTGTCACCCACCCGCAGGCACAGGGAAGCTGCCGCAGTGACCAGGGGAGATAAAGACTCAGTAGGCGAGAGGAGAGGCAGTGATTGTATCAGCACGCGCTCTATCTCACACCCCCCACCCCCCCATTGCCATACATACACACAGTGACAAGTCATCATTGCATTGTCTCCTGCACACACACACACACACACACACACAACGCCAGCCATCCCCGCACAGACATCCCTGGAGCAGCAGCTCTGCAACATGGGGAGGAAACTGAAAAGAGGCTGCGACTGCAAAAGGATACTGAAGAACAATTGGCTCCTCATCACCACTATTGTGGCTGTGGTTTTAGGTTAGTCACCAGGGTCTGGGATTTATGTGCATTTTCCTATTTGGTTGATGGTATTCATGCTTTTCTTATTTACACCTAGATTTACATACAGGCATATTGAAGCCCATTATGTGTTGCTATATTAAATTATGGATGCAGTATATGCATGATCACCTGCATGGTGTTTGTGCTTTGCTTGGATGTCTAATAGAAAATATCCTTGTGTAATGGTATTTTTAAATGTGTTGGCACCTTGCTACATGTTCCCTGTGGCATTTTTGTTGCTGCTCATGTGGATGTGTGGAGTCCAGGGAAAGAGACTGAGATATTGGAATGTTTCCTTCTGATCATCAGAATAGAGGAAACTCATTTAAAAACACTGCATTACAGTGGGCACCGAGCGGGCACAGAGTGGGCACATAATAATTCAGTGTATGTTGGAATACACTGTTTGTCTCTGACCTGCATCTTGAATTTTAGACCATGAGATTGGCAGATTATCTGTATTTCTATGCTTTATAGAGACAGATTTTTCATGTATCACTAGACACATGAATATTATTGCATTCATTGAGTACTGGTGTCATTCTGGTGCTTTATGGAAAGGTTTCTGTATTTGGGTAGAGGTTGAAAGAAGCAGGAAGTAATTATTTCCCACATTACTTCATTATCTGAAGGATGTATGTTCCTGATAGAAGAAAGTAGGATACGACTAGGCCTCTGCTAAAAAAAAGCATCTCACGCAAATGCACCATGTTATTACATGTCAGATTCTCTCAAAAATAAATGTAGATTCACAAATATTGTACTTTATCTAACCTATGTATAGGTGTCCTAGGAAATATCTCATTGGCTGTGGAAACTGACAATCAAGCTTTTGCTTTACTGCTCATGGCACTGTCCAAGTTTAGCTTTGAGGAGTATGGGAGTTGTAGTTCTGTAAAATTTAAACGGCCAATTGTTTCAATATTTGGCTTTGCAAATTTGGTGATTTTTTTTCTTATAAAATGTAGCTAGAAGACCAGTAATCATCCAGTTTAGGTAAAGCATGAGCTTACTGAATAGATTTAGTGGATAAAGCTGTTATTTTCTTCGGATTCCTTTTTTCTCTAGGATATAGCTCCACAGGACCATAAACACACCACATTACAAAGAACGAAATATCAGTAAAGGCTTGACACATACTTATAATGCAACATGACCAAAAGTCAGATGAGGCACTTAACTATTGAATGCCATGTCTCATCTCAGTATGGTTGCTTTCCAGCCTTTATTCTTGCAGGCTAAATTATCACACCAATGGTTGTAGGCTTCACAAAGCACAATTAGAACCCGCATACAATGGTAATTTGATATATACTTATAGGTCTAGCTGTAACTGATACTAATCTTAATCTCCTGTCAGCTACAAATCTGATGGAGTGAGTCCTAGCAGTGTTGTGGGCTGGATGTGGGAATCAGTCCTGGTGCAGATATATCAATTTGTAACTCTTACTTTAGCATCTGCTCCAGTCTGCTTTTGAAATAATGAATTTAGGTCCAGCAGCAGGTAGAAAAGTGCCTACATAGTGTTTAGATGATTTCATCATGAGCTGACGCATAACAGATTCAGCTGTTTCTCAACTTATCGATCCACTAACATGCCAGGATGGCATTATAACACTATTTGGCATCATTCTGGCATGCCTGTTTACTAAACAACTGGAAAATTGTATCATCAGTCCTGTGAGCCCCTTCCTTATCTACCAGTTTTTTTGGCCAAACAACCCATTAGACACCATTTGGTATGTAAATAATGAGGTTAAAATTAATAAACAAATTATCCAAAAACATACATCTGTGTGTGTGACTGAATAAGGAAACTAGATTGTAAGCTCCACGGGGCAGGTTGTGAAGTGAATGATGAATCTCTGTAAAATGTTCTGTAATATACAGTATAAGCGCTATATAAATGAATAAATACATAAAAATACATACATCATTTGTATAGGGCCTTGAAAGGCTGATTTACAACTGTATGGGGAAAGCAAGTTCTTTTGGCTCATGTCTGACATCTAAAGTTAGTAATGTTACATGTGACCATTAACTAGCAAGAAGGAAAATCTACCATATAACTGTCCATATATTGTTGAATGTAAAGATTTGGGGGGGAATTCACTATGTTCCGAAGTGAGGTGCGTAGTGTTCGCCTCACTTCGGAAAGACTGAAATGCGCATGCTGATGTCCTGCTCACGGACATCAGCATGCGCATTAAAGGGATTCCCCTCCCGACGAGAGCACTCGAGTCTCCTCGCCGGGAGGGGAATCCCTTTAATGTGCATGCTGATGTCCGCTGATGTCCGCAGGACATCAGCATGCGCATTTCAGTCTTTCCAAAGTGAGGCGAAGACTACGCACCTCACTTCGGAACATAGTGAATTCCCCCCTTGATGTCTCTATCTGCAGCTTGATTAACTGTAAATGATCTGTAGCCAGGAACGCAAAGAATAATATCACAATAGAAGATTGTACTATATGGCATGTAATCATGGCACAATGATATGCTGAAATTACTAATTTAATAATAACTTACCATTACAAAAACTGTGGATCAATTTGGATATATTACATAATGCAATCATCACCCTAATAATATGTACATGGCTGTTTCCTGGGTGAGGATCATAATCTGTTAATTGAAGGAATATAATCTTAGAGTTGTTGGCCACAAGAATAAATTGGCTCTAGTCTTTGTCTTTCTGTTTGTGTGTGATTGAGTAGGAACACTAGGGGGGTTATTCACTAAGGTGCAAATTCGACTGTGGAATTCGCAAACAGCAGATTCCCATAGCAAATCTGTGACAATTTCCCCATTGTAAAGTCGCGACAATTTTTTAATGTTAAGACTGCGACAATTTCCCCATAATAAAGTCGCAACTGCGACAATATTCTCATTATAAAGATGGGACTGCGACAGTAGCAGCCTATTGCGACTTTCTTTAACAGGCGAACTCTTACCTATACGCAACAATTTGTACTTTAGTGAATAACCCCCTAGATTGTAAGCTCCAAAGGGACAGGGATTAAAGTGAATGGGTAAACCCATATAAATAGGCAAGATAAAGAATACAATAAGTACAAATATTGACAGCAGTAATACAAATAGCTTTCAGTAATTTAACCATTCTTTAAAGGTTAACCTCACACATAAAGCTTTGGTGCAGCGACAAATTCACACAGATTGATCTCAGCTGATACAGAGAGCAACTCTTCTGCTTCATTATTGCCAGACACATTCACAAGTTCAGTGAAAATTACATTACCCGAAGAAACATTTATAACCCTTAATATCCATGTGGGTATGTGGATATATGGGCCTAGCATTGGTGTTAGACTAACGAGAGACACTGGGTGATTTAATAGCACTGAAGAAAAAGCAATAAAATAGCCTTTATTGTTATTAGTTCAATATCACACTATTGACATTAATATATCTACTCTTATTGATAAACAGCAAAAGAAATCTATGGGTTTACAAGCATGGTAGGAGCAGCCCATCAGATTATCCTATACCTCATCATTTTTTTCTTACCTCTGCGAGACTTTCACATGGTAAGGTCATAAGAAAATACTATTGCTTTTAATCTAGAGTATTAAGGGAATGTTTTGTCCTTATTAAAACAAAACTAGTAAATGAAATGAATATCTACTCGGCTCTATAAATATACAGTATATTCTAAGAAAAGCAATGACCTGGTTGTATATCTTTCATAAACAATATTACCCATCCAGCCACAGCTGTGGAGGGAAACAATGGTTGGAGTTTAATCCTCATCTAATATTGATTAACTCTTATTCCCAGTGGGTTTCTATGTGATTCCTCTTAGCGTAACCATTATAAAAGGGTCAAGGAACCTGACAGCCAATGAGATTGCAGCCAACTTACTAGGCTGATGCTTCCCCAAGAAAGTACAGTGTCCCACTTGATTGGTACTAAAGCCACAGGTCCTCTGATTTGTGGTAGGACTGAGGAATAGTTTAGTCAGCAATAATTATGTACCTTTCTACATATAACTCTTTGGTAAATTACTTTTCAAATATATATATATATATACTGTAACTCATTTTCAGCCCTTTCTCCCAGATTCCCTTTCTCTATTATCTATTTCTTCTTCAGCAGTCCATTTTGGAATCTCAATTTGATTGAAAGGCTTTAGAATTCTCATAAACATATATAAAGCTTGCAGGTGTGCATTTTCTGAGAGCCTTATTGACTAAAGTTAGAATAGTTACATAGACATATGAATTCACATCTATTCACCACTTCCACATGTTCCCGTATTGACTAAACTTTGCAAAGTGGTGAATACACAGCCCATTTGGCCAGCTACAGTAGTCGGGATCTTATGCAGCACTTTGCATTACCTTGCATGCACAGGTGATTCTACTATTGACTAAGATGCGGAGTGTGTTGAAGGAAGGAATGCAATTAGGTGTACTGCTCCAAATTCACCTGTTTGACTTTGCCACTTCAGACTGGTGAATTGGAGAGTTGATAGCAGGGCTCCAGTGTTTTGTAAGGTGGCTGTTTCTTCAAAAGTGACATTGGCAACTGCAACTAAATGACAATATGACCTAGGGACAAGGTCACAGAAATAGATGGACTATTCACAGAATACAGTTAGTGAGACAGTATGAGACTGATGTCACTGCACTTCATTGGTCGAATTCACCTGACTCTGCATGACTTCTCATCCTACTTCTGTCTGACTGACTTCTCCACACTACACTATGCCCCTGAATTTGCCACACTGAAATGGCAAAATCAAACAGGTGAATTCAGAGTAGTTCACCTAGTCGCATTCATACCTTCAGCACACTCCGCATCTTAGTCAGATTCCTTGGCTGATAGTTTTAACTTTGATTTGAAAATAGACTGCAAAGTCTTGCAGAGAGAGAACAGTGATAAATACTGAAAAGAGGTGGTTAATGATGGTGCATAGAGTAGTGAAGTGAGTCTTTTTCGCAATTAAGAAGACAGGTAAGTCTCAGAGAAGCATAGAGAAAATTTCCCAGCACTCCAAGATATTAAAAATATTAAATATTAAAAATTAATATTAAATATTAAAAATATTAAGGCATTGCGGCATGTTTTTAATATTTTTACCCATGTGGTGGCAATAAAGTATATTTTTAATATCTTGGAGTGCTGGGAAATTTTCTCTGTGGTTTGCTTCAACGGTCCTCTGTTCCCGGGCACCCATTTGACTCAAAACGGGGATTGAGCGGCGGTACTGGCTGTGAGTGAGACTTAACAGCAATTTTCTCAAGTCTCAGAGAAGAGCATGATTTTGTAGAGTTAGAGGTCAATTGGCGAGTGGGATTTCCTCCAGTGGTTCTCTGCAAAGTGTGACTATTTTTGGAATTAACATGTAGCCAGTTGCATTCAGGCTGGGGTGGTGATCTATTAGGAAGAAGAGGTATTAGAGAGACAGTTTTAAAGAGTACGACCATTAGTGTGTTCTTAACAGTAAGACAGGATCATACACAACAGTATGCAAACTGTAAGTAAATAGGTTAGGAAGAAGCAGCACGATGAATGGTCGATTAAATCATTGAATTTTACGGTGATACAAACAGTGACAGTGACATGTTTCGGGCAGCAGCCCTTTATCAAACTGAAGTGTGAACACAAATGCAAAAACACACTGTATGTAGGTAGCCAGGCCACTCCTCCATGTTGTGATTGGTCAGGGATCCAATTGAAATGCATCCAATTAAAGCAATAGTCGTCCTTCTTTGACCATGGTAATAAGTTAAAGCAGAAAATCCTTTTCAGGAGTCTGAACGGTGTGCGCGGCCACAATAAAAGGTTATTGTCCTTTAAAAAAGCGACCAAATACTATAAACAATATGTACACATAGTGAACAAATAAATTTAAAAAATGCATAATAATTACAAGATTTATAAACATTTGAGAAAATATTATATATACAAAAAATGGAACTGCCACTAGAAGGCTACCATTAGAAAAACAAAGAAACAAAGCTAATGACTTATACGCTGTTCAGTACCACTATTATACTAGTATATCATTTATACCAGAGGTCCCCAACCGCTGTTCCGCGGACCATGACCGGTCCGTTGGGGTTTTTCAGCCGGTCCGCGGCGCTGCTGACATCTATCTCTGCGGCCCTGCACCTGGTAAGAGCACGCGATAATGTTCTATGCAGTAGCCGTGACAGCTCGCTGCTGTCACATCAGAGAACATTATGCAGGACGAAGCGGGGCATCAGACGGGTCTTTGAGACGCAGCCAGCACAGCAGTAACCTGTTACACGGGATGGGGCGGGGCGGCAGGCTCTCCTCACTGACTCGCCCCCGGCAGAACATGTTATGTGGGGCGTGGCGGGGCGGGGCAGCAGACTGGCCTCATTGATGCGGCTCCGGTGTTAAGTGTGTAGCGCTGCTAAGCTCCACCCCTCCATAAACCCTCCCCCATATGACCAAAGCTCCGCCCCACCCCACCAGGCCATGGAAAACTGGCCTTGCTTAAAGCCGGTCCCTGGTGCAAAAAAGGTTGGGGACCTCTGATTTATACTATAAGCACTCAGAGTTCAACAATTGTACAATGTATACAATACAAAAACGAAGAGTAGATAGACATCCATACATATAGTATTTACACTGCCAGTAATTAATTCTTACCTGTAAGGTATACTTACCGGCATCCGTTCCGTTTCAAATAGCATATGTTTAGTATTTGTTGGGCTCTGTTAGTTCCTGCTATATTATTAAAGCTATAGCAAGTTATTTGTGTTTCCTTGAGTATCATCTTCAAGTGTCCTGAGTTTGTTCCAAGAATCTATTCCAGTATCCTGTGTGCAGTGTCCTGAATCCTGTACCAGAGTTATGTACCAGTGTCCTGTACTTTGGCCGTATTTACCCACCACTGAACAGCTGACTTAGGGGCTGCGACCTGGGTACTCTCGGCAGCTGAGTCCAGTACCCCCTTGCGGGGATCAAAGGTGAAGGAGAGTACCTTAGACTCCGCTCCCTAAGAACAGCTACCGCCAAGTTCAGTGTGGTTTTTACCAGCAACCTCCTTTTCCTCTACATCACGGTACCGAACCCTTACATTACCATAGTTTTTGTTCAAAACTATAGTGGCAATAAAAGCACTAAGCATGGTAACTATGACAGTGTCAGAATCTGAAATATAGAAAAAAAACAATCAGAATAAACATCACAAAAAAGATTTACTACTCCATTGTTCATTAATTCCATAAGGCTGTAAAGCATCTAATTTCTTAATCCAGTAATCTTCCCTTTGCAGGAGCAGCCTATTGGTATCTCCACCTCTTTGTGGAATATTAACCTTTTCTAAGATTAATCATTTAAACTGTGCAGCTTGATGTTTATTTTCAAAGAAAGTGGCCTGGCTACCTACATATGTGTTTGCATTTATGTTCACACTTTTGATAAACTTTCGCTGCCTGAAACATGTCACTGTCTCTGTTTGTATCACAGTAAAAGTCTGTGGTTTAAGCCACCATTCATTGTGCTGCTTCTACATAACCTATTTACTTACAGTTTGTGTATTGTACAGGGACGGGAGTACTGAAATTAGTAGCGCTAAATTCACAATTAAGGAATACTCACCTCAGGATCAACACTATCTATACACAACAGTTAATGTGATAGGAAGTGGGGGACTGTGGATCGTTGCTATAGACAGCTAGATGGAGGGAAGGTGGTTAGAGAGGGAGCTGGTCAGTAAAGAGAGAGTAGTAAGCCAACATTACTACCATGTGTTTGAGTAGTGGTGTATGAAAGAACTAGTAGTACTGGAAAGGTTTAGAGCTTGCAACAAGATGGAGATTGTTTATTCCAGCTGAAAATCACCCTTGGAAGAAGTCAAACTGGAATATTTATCACCACAACTATCCCAGGATAGTCACAGCTGTCACTGATCCCATACATTCTCTTCATGGTTTAAGTGGAAGTCACTGTTATAAAATCACATAGTTGCAAATATCAAGTTAAACAGAGGAACTTAGAATCTTTTATTAAAACTAGCAGCCAAGTGGCTTCATGGAGGCATTTGAAACATGGAGGCAGCATTTTTAGCAAGTCATTTTTGCATCTCTCTTACTATTAGGAAAATAATGTAGCAATTGTGATTATTTTTGTGGTTGAACTTTGCTGTCTTTTTCCCTCTCAGGCAGCAAATCTTGATCACATCCATGATGGAAAGACTGGATTGAGGATTTAAGGCAAACAGTCAACATCTCAAAACTTTTGAAAAAAAAGATAAATTCCTTTTTGTGTAAAGAAGATGTTAAGTCAAAAACAAAATAGTGGTGTTTCATTATTTATCTAATACAAACATTATTCTAATGAACACACAAGCCCCAGGCCTCATGCCTCACAGATCTTTTTGTTCATTGCAATTTACTTCTACCTTTCCATTGAGAAGTTTGAAAACTCCGGATCGAGAAACTCGATCTCAAGATCGCGGAAGAAATATCACGAGATCAATTTGAGATTTCACTCGGTAAAGTCGGAAAGACCCAGAGCGGTTTGTATCACCCAGAGCGATCTTTCCGACTTTAATAAATTTTGCCCAAATTTATCTGTTTGTTATCAGATGCCAATTCCCTGTTCTGGTATGTCAACAGGTTGAATTACAGCTTATGTATTTCTATCCTGGTTAGTTTCTGCCAAGTAATTTCATAACCCCATCATCTTGAAATAATGACAATGTTTTCTGGAATGCACTTCAGTCTATACCTACATAACTGTTAGAAGAGCTAAATGTATTAAACTCTGAAAGACTGCTCTCGGTCTTTCCAAGTTTACAGAATGGAATCTCGTGAGATTTTTCAAGATTGAGAGAGTTTTCCACATTTTTTCAGTGGAAAGGTAGTCATACTTATTTAGTAGCATGGCTACCTTTCCATCGAAAATTTTAAAAAATTGAGATAGAAATAATCAATCTCGAAAAAAAATCTCGCAAGAACAACGTGAGATTTCTCTCAGTAATCTTGGAAAGACCCAGAGCGGACTTTTCTAGTTTAATAAATTTTGCCCTTCGAATTATGTCACAAACAGAAATGTATCCCTATGAACCACAAGGACCCCCTGCCTATTATATTTTACTGAGTATTGTAGGGAATTACTCAAATGCTTTAGCAGTCTTTTGGGATTAACATACTGCAAACAGTTACTTTCTGAAGT
>WMED01027398.1:0-10636 GCA_019650415.1 Pipa parva | reverse complement strand
AGCGCTGGCGTAAATGCAGGATGATTTGCAGGGAAAGAGCTACTGTTATACAGACCTTGTTAGTCCCATTGTTTTTGTGTGTGCCCATGGTATACCCACTACGCTCTGTATTGCATGCACGTTTGCAAATGGTTTTATTTTTGATACTTTTGAAAAGAAGAATTACCCACCTACCCTTGATGGATGGTGACCTTAATATAGTTTGCTCTGTGGCTCTGTTTGCTTCAGTGTTTTTAAAGTTTAATTTTGTTTCTTTGTATGGGAAACCTGCCACCTAAGATATTCAGTGGTTTACATACAGTAGAATAGGAAACTGAAAGTATGAACAATTTACAAAACAGTAAGAATTCTGAATTACAATTGCCCCTGGGGCTGATTGGTCCCTGAGACACAAAAAGATCTGTTGTTTTAATGCCCGGACAGCAAGTAAGTAAGTTCTGGCACACTCCATTCAACTGCCACAACTGACTCTGTTGACTTATGCCCAAGTTAACTATGGTGCTCAAAGACCCACAAACAATTTCACCCCTATTGAACTTTACTTACTGTTGGCAGCCGTCTTCGTTAGTATCTCTGCCAGTGTACCCAGGGGAAGCTTAATATAACAGTCAGGGGCATTTGTAATTCAATAGAGGCGGAACTGTTGCAAATGCACACGAGACATAAACTTCCTTGAACTTTGGATGTTACAGACTTTGTTTTCACCTAATATCTTGAACCATATGTTATAGTTTTAACATGAAGCATTGATATATGGTTTGCTTTTGCATGTCGAGAATGTGCGTAACGTTGTAATGTTGACCAGTCCGTTGACTTGTTTTTGTAGTAAGTGGTCAGTTTAAATTTTATTAATTAAAACCATAAAAGCCTACTACTGTTTGACTGACAAAGCTGCTCTATGAAAGAAATTACGCCCGAGGCCATTACCATCTGTCATATTAAACAAGCCCCCCATGTTAGTTCTCCCTGATTCCCACCGTATGGCACGTAACTGATATATTTGGACACAGATGATAAACTCACTGAACTATATGCTGTGTGCAAATTTGAAAATGGTTTTCTTTTTGATACTTTGGGCGAACTGTATCTCTTTAATAAAAAGAACAATTACCTACCTACCCTTAAAGGATGGTGGCCTTAATATGTTTTGCCCTGTGGCTCTGTTTGCCCCAGTGTTTTTAAAGTTTAACTTTGAAGAGTTCACATTACAGAGTGTCCCTCCATAGAATCAGGGTTTCCTCCCCTGGTCCCACAATCCTCTATCCAAGTGAGCAAGGAGTGGGGGGGACATTCCACAAACTCAAAGGAGTTGAACGAATATGCCTTGTTTTATTTATACTGCACTTGTCTGATTAGTCAAATGGGCATTGTCCCACACAGACCTTTATGCTTGGCCTCATAACACAATTTATATTCACAAATGAAACAATTGTTTTGTGGTAAAACTTATTCTTAGAGATTGAACTAAGACTGTTGAACAGCACAGCAATGACAAAATTATGAAATATTAGAAGAAATGAACATTGTTTGACTGAGAAAAAATAATAAAATTGTAAAAATTTCGTTTTGACTTTCCATTACCTCTTGCAGAGATATGAAGCACCCGGGACTGACACTTTCGGACACAGACAGGCAAATTCAATCTGGATAGAGGAGCCTAAAGATAGCTAATATGGAGTAGCCCTAATTGCTTTACATAAAACCAGTATATCCTGTCCACAGCCCTGTAACATAAAACACTGGAAAATGCTTACTTGGTGTTAAATTTGTCAGAAGATTGCACCCATTTTTTATTGCACAAAAAGACAAACTTTCTCCACATACTGCCACAGAATAGAACTCTTAATGGTAAGATCGTATAATGGATTTCCCCACTATGAGTTTCTACATTTAAGAAATATTATGTTGCAATATGTAAAGTGCAATAGGCCCCAATATCTGGGGGTACTGTTACAAGCACACTCTGATGGTAGTTTATAAACAGGGACAGTAGTGTACAGAGGTCTAGATACCCATGACAACCAATCAGTTGTTAGCATTCACTGGTATAAGGAAACGCAGATCCTGAAAAACAAATTATGATTGGCTGCTATGGGTTACTAGACCTATGTAAATAATTGCCTGTGTTGATGAATAACCCCCTGGATTGGTTCTTAAAATATTTTGGGTTATGGGGGGAAAAGGAAACCAGAACAATGACATTTCTTTCTATTGATTTTTTTATTGAAAATTGAACCATCCCCCTCGGTCACCCTCATTGTCCAAATTAGTCCATCCCATTTCCCAAAGTCCAAATATTGAATAAACGAAGTCCCTTACCCCTTCACAATACTGTTTACATATTCACATGTTTAAACACTCCCTTTCTTGGAGAGTCAATGTAGGGAGTCATATATAATCCCCCTTTACGAGACCACCTTGCCTCTCCCTTGGTGAACCAAAATGAACCACTTACCAGATCATGGTATAAGCACAGCAGGGAGATTGCGTACAATTTCTGTGGATCTCAGTGGAACGCACATCTGTAGTGTGGAAGGGGTCATCGGCATCTGTTCAAAAACAAAAACAGATTGGGTGTCTAATACCACAAAATGAACCTATGAAATATAATACATTTTCTCTAGTACTGGGAATTAATAACTGACATGTTTCTAATGTTTTAAAATGGAAAAAAAAAAATCTACTAAATCTAAAATGATTTCAGAGAACAAAGATGTTATGTTACTGTATGTCAGACTAGCAAGGGCCATATAATCAGAACGTAGATTGTTGTATAAAATAAACACTGCCGGTCTTTTCAATGACGATCTGTAACATACCCTTGCTAGAACAGATATGTATATTGTGTTAGGAACTGGGATGACAGTGGGAAGGTTAAATCACATTTTGTTTTACATGTTTTATTCAAGGCACATTTTAAGTAATTGGCTAGTAGTGTCACCTCTTGTCAGTAACACTTTCGCTATTGAATGATTATTACATTCAGAGGTCAGAATGGAATAGAAAACTTGGTATAAAATCTGACATCATGTGTTTTACTGACCTCGGAGGTTTGTAAAAATGACTAAAATATAAACATAATGACACTCCTCTAATCAAGTACACTGTACGTTTTACTTTATTTAAACTCCTACCTGGTAACAATGTAGCTTCTTTCCCATTCATCGCGGTAAATAAAAAACATTGTGTAATACAGATCCATTTTTTTTAACAATGTTTGATTTGTGCACCTTTTCCTTCACATTTAGGAGTTTTATTCTCTAAAGTCCGAATTCGACTGTCGATTTCTCAAACAGTGCATTCCCATAGCAAATCCGCGACTGCGACAATTCTCCCATAGCAAATCCGCGACTGCGACAATTCTCCCATTGTAAAGTCGTGACTGCAACAATTTTTAAAGTTGTGGCTGTAACAATATTCTCATAATAAAGACGCAACTGTGGGGGTTATTCATTAAAGTCTAAACAGTCGCGTATATGCCCATATTCGCGTCCATACATGACTTCTCCAAATTCGCTTATTCAACAATCTCTGTGATGTGATGAATTCACGACCAGTTCTGACGCTTGCTCCAGTTGTGGACTTACGGAACTCTTCGCATCAATTTGCGTGAGCTTGCGCAGGTAATTCAGCTATTCAGCATGTGACAGAGTCTGTCGAAGGGGCGGATTCTGCAGGGAATACTGCAACGAATTCACCTGTTTACCTTCACTAGATCAGAGTGGCAAATTGAGGGGTTTGATGGCAGGTCTCCGGTGTAGTGTAAGGTGACTATTCATTCAAAAGTGGCAATGGCGACTGTGACTAAATTAGTCTACTACTGAACATGAACTAGGCACAAGGTGACATATAAAAATAAGTATTTTAATTTATATACAGTTAGTGGGATATGATGAGACTGACGTCACTGCCATTCACTGGAGGAATTCTACTTACTCCGCATGACTTCTCATCCTACTATCGTGCGACTGACTACACCGCACGTCTGACGCTGTCCACTGCTTCATGAATAAGAGGAAGTGAATTCGCGACTTCCCAATCGTATTGATGTGAACAGACACGGAGACACTATGCAAGGCGAATTCGGATTTTGATGAATAAACCCCATGTGACAGTAGCAACTGTTTTTAGCTGGCGAATTAACAGCTTTACGTGACAATTTGGAGTTTAGAGAATAACCCCTTTAATCTCTATTAGGCTGATTCAGTGATGTGTGAGGCTTCAATAGACCAACAGATTCTCTTTGGTCCACTAAAGTTTCCCACAAATGCAATTGGACATAACAGGATGACTGGAGCTCGGATCAAACTTATGAAGTAACTTTTCAGAGTTTTAAAGGTAAAGATTTAATACAAACTAAGCGCACACAAAACAGTACAACTATATAGTAGTATAAAAGTGAGGCTAAGTTATGCAGCACTGAACAATGTAATAATACAATTATAATACAATCATGAAAAAACTGCTTAACATAATATCAATGAAGTTGCTTACAAGCATACAATTTTAAGGATACATCACTCTGCCGAGCAGTGTCTGAGACAAGAGGATGGAGATCCTTGCCTTGTACAGCTTACAATCTAAATGGGGGGGTTACTAACATACACAGGAGGGTAATATGTGCAGTAACACAAAGTGCTAGGTCATTAGCTGGTAGGTGCTATCGTAAACATAAATAACTACTTGGGAATAAATTGTATGAATGACATGAAAACCAATGCTAGTGCTCCATAAGGCAGGGGTTGAGTTTAGTCTTGGAAATACTAAGCAAGCATTGGTAGAGGGGTACAGGATTCCAAAGATCAGGGGCAGCAAGAGAGAAGGGGTTGGTGAGTTTAGAACAAATAAAACTGCTTTATGCGGAAGGGAGTAGATGACTAGGAACGTACATGGATACAAGTGAAGGGATGTAGGAAAAGGGCAATGGAGTGAAGTGCTTTAAATGTCCAAAGAAGGACAATTGTTAAAAATGATAGAAGTTTCAAATACTGTGTGGTTTATGTAATGAATAGAAACAGTGCTTTTCTTCACTGCTGTATTCACTTTGCATGTAGTAAAAGGGAGTTTTATTTTCATTTTCTTTTTATAGTTTAGTAAAGCAAAGCGTGCGTGAGTGAAGCCCTGCGAGTAATCTTTCTTCAACATTTATTCACTGAGTGGCAGTTAGTCTATGAAGAATATTATTGATTGACCATATGACACATATTCCTCTTCTGTTATTAAATACAAATATGTAGATAATCATGGGGTCCTGAATAACTCCGTTTCCATATGGTCTCTAGTGCTCTTTATGAACAAATAAGAACTTTGGAACAGAATTTCGAATTAATCTGCAAATGCAATGAGTAATGTATTAATGCCAATAAATGATATGCACTTTGCTTATGTTTAGCGTCCAAATATAACTAATCAGCCTTTAGTATTTACTGGAATATTGGAGATGGAATAATGACATTAATGTTTGCCAACTTCTGATTGGTTGCTATAGGTTACTATATCAAATAAACTTTGATAGCCATTCTCTGTTATTAACCTTAACAAAATAACCTCCATGAGAAACAGTTAATCTCCTGATGTATATAGAGAAAGTTCAAGTTGAAGCTATAATCTCTTGGGATATAAACCTACAGACTGGCCAAAAGTAATAGTTGATGAATGGACAGGCTCCATTTTCCACTGGAAATGACATAATTCAACACTAGCTGCTAAAATGATTGCAAAGTGCCATCATTTAGGGGTGAGTCATAGATATTTAAATGGTTATGGACCTCATCATCATTAGTCAGTGTCAAATTTAAGAAAGCACAAAGGAGCAATGTGTTCTGCTGAGCAGTACCAATACAATACCCATGGGCCTGAATTATGGACTTTTTATAAAGACCCTTTGCTGTTTTGCCCTACTCAGCACTATTGGCGCTTAATGGAAGTCTTGTGCTGAAATTCCCCATTGGATTGACTGTAATTATTATGCATGTATAAGCTAAGCAGCCAACCTCACATTTTGGAAGAATGTCAGAATCAGTTTCTATGTTTCCCTGGATGGCAACTTAAAAAACACAGCAGAGTCAGAAGCTTATACCTCCATCTTTTTAAAAATCGCCATATGTAAAATAATTTATTCCACTATGGAATCGGCTCTTACCTAGTGTCTTCAGGGCTATACTAATGGCACAGATTTTCCCCAGGGCCATGCAGTTCACAAACTGGTTTGGTGCTTGTAATACCTCACACTGTGATGTAAAATCAACCTTTTGTTAAACAGATCGCTAATGGAAACTTTCAGTTATAAGCACAATGATGACAACTTGGGCTCATAATCAGAGACCCCCACACTTATGCATCCAGCTGGCTGTTAGGTATTTTTGTCTAATCTGAAGGTTACCCTTCCTTCTCTAATTGACTGTATTGACCATCTACCAGTAAACTGAGGCCTTTTACCTCTCCGGTGTTGGAGTGGAGTTCTGGGGCCTGTCAGGAAGCAAGAGATAAGAGGCCCAGCATGAAACAAATGTTCAAGGGACCACCAGGAAACAAGATATCAGGGGCGCACTAAGAAAAAGATTTTTTTTCTTGGCCCCTTATTTCTCTCTTTAGTCCATCTAATTTTCTTGTGTGTTATATCTTTTTAATCTCTAGACCCCTACCTGATTGACACTATCATCATGAATGTGCCATAAAGACACAGTTTGAGACTCTAGAAGGGCCCATTGAGGCCCAGGACCTTTGGAAATATTATCTGCGTCCTGGTGGGCCAGTCCAACACTGCACATCTTTCTGTTCTTGGAGTTTGGGATGTTCATACTTTATAATTTTATATAAGTTTCCTATACTTAAAACAAACTGACAAGGTCCCCTTTAAGAAACCACAAAGTGAACCCTCTTTCAGTTTTGCCCATCTTAATGTTTTACTTTGCTAAATCTTCTTTCTAGGAAGTTTAATATGTGAGAAGGAGAAAGGAGTTCCGATGTTATTATCCATTGAGTGGGTAGAGTCCAAAAGGGGCATTTCCAAACAAGAATAAAATCCCTCACACCGCATGTCAAACTTACAGAAACTAGACATCCTTCCTATTATATAATCCCCCTATAATTGTAAAAATTCTCACGGCTTCTAACTCCATGAAAATCATGTCATTTTCCCTTACACTTGGTGCAGATCATTAGAAATTTTTAATCAATTTGCTTTGTTTATACTAGGAAATTCAGAAAAGTCAGAAAAGCTTCATTGGATATGACATACCACATGGAGGAAGCAATCAGGAGATAACTTCCCAGACCCCTTTTATTATCATCTCATGGTATTTCCAAAAATGGTGAGTAAATAAGTTATTAACGTTCATTATTTCCCTAAATATAACCCCACCTGGTGCTTAGTTTAAAAAAATTAAAAAATGCCAAAAAAATGTATAGGAGTGCAAGACAACTAAGGTAAAAGTCTATTTCCATCTTCATATGCCTTTAAAATATGTCACTACCCCAGTTTTAAAGTCTAATTTCTCCAACTAAGACAATGACAGTTGTTAAAATGACAAAGGGCTCCATCTGGTACTTCAGCTCAGTGTTGTATTATTGCTAATTTAGAAGCTAATGCACTTGAATAATTAAACAGAAAGAGACACTGAAGCTGTTAACACAAAGGAAATGTTTTCCAAGACTGAGGTCATAAAACTGTAAAGAGTAAAAAGAAAGCCAATTGCACAGTTCCATATTCAAAGGGGGTCTGAAAAAATGTAAAATAAAGGCATTATCACAAAACATTTGTTTTCTGCATTCACTTAAGCTAAAAAAAAGGTTTAGTATAGCCTGGAAATTTGTAAAATTGTATCTGTCACAAGCGCAGCAGATACCACATCTCTAACAGATATAAACAGATAAACTGAACACACAAGGCAGGGGAATAGTCATGTACAAGCCAGAGTCTGACACCATAAGACTGATAGAAGTAACAGGAATCAAGATCATCATACAGGGAGCCCAGATCCTGGAACAGGGTGGGAAATAAATACAAAGGAATAAAAGTGGATCGAGGAGTACTGGAACAGGTTTGGTACAGGGACACAGGAAAGCAGCAGGAACAGAACTACACAGGAACATGATGGAATTAGAATACAGGCCAAATTAGAGAAGACCACTAATGGGCAACAAGTTGCTGTAAGCTCAGAGTTTAAATAGGGCTGGAGGGTGCAGGATGTGCCACCTCTGTATTGGTTAACTGTAGTTGCACAGCCAGGCACTTCAGCATCAATCCAATGGATAGCAAGGATACTACTGAAATGACCTGCCACAACAAGCGATTATTTGGAAAGCAAATATCTTGAGACATCACTGGTCTCTTTCCAGTAGTATTTTGTAGATTATTTCCCTCACTCGTAGCAAACACCATAATGTTCTTTTAATAGCTTAGTCAAAGAAAGAAGAGGTCAATTTTACTAACTCCCTTCAACAAGATTCTCACAGCCCCTAGAACTAAATCAATAACATCAGTAAAAATATCTAAATGGATTTATATTTCCAAATGGCTTATTGGCTCATTAACAGTATTTCAAATGACTGCTGCTGTACCAGGACCTTTTGTTAGAAAAGCATAACAGTTAAAAAAAAAAAAATATTCCTATTCGAATTCAGCTTCCTGACTAGAATATTGGGTTTCCATGAACAACACGATTCAGTTCAGGAAGTTTCTCTAAACAAAGATGGCAGACAGAACAGGAAGTGAGTCGAAACGTCCTCAAAGAGAAAAGTTGTTCTGTAAGTTAAAAAATGTACATTCACTTTTTCTGTTGTTATCAATTCATTATTGACAAGCTAGCATTATATCCACTGAATACTAAAGAGGCTCATATTTACATGTTTCAAAACATTTATGAATATTAAAATATTGAAATGTTTAACAATGAGATGTGCATTGCATTTAAATCATGCATAGATTATTATGCATAGCCCTAGTTGAGTAGGTGTGTGAGTTAGTAAGCTAGTGTAGACTGTATTATTATTCCAAAACATTTGCACATTATAAATATGCCGCAGATTAATTAGATAGAGGAGAAATTTGGTATAAAGCACCTGCCTTTTTATTATGACAACTGGAAATATAAAAATGGTATCACAGAATAAACAAATTCATATCAATATGTTCCCTTCTACACTATGATATATACTGTATAAAAAAGCAACATATTAGTCACAAGTAAAGGGGAACTATAATCAGATTACATCTTTACATATGCAGTACTATACCTTAGTGAGAAGTGTTTCTCCCCAGTAGATGTTTCTTCTGAAGCAGGATGATTGATTACACAGCTTTTCAAACCTCCCGCCCCAGGAAATGTGTGTGACATGTACCGGCCAGTTTTCCATGAAAAGGTAACCTCCCCAAACATTTTTGCCTAATGTGTAATGTAACGCCGGCGCAAAACTTAACTTTCCTGCACCCAGGCTTCTGCAGTCTCCTACATTTGAAATGTAAACAAGCTTTATTGATGAGGCCAAAATGTCAGCACTCTACTTAACCAATAGCAGTTAGGCAGCTTTTTCTTCTCATGTTGCCTGACTTGCAAGAGGGAAAGGGGGAGGGGGGAGGACAATATGTCAGTTCTCAGGAAAACTAATCAGAAAAAGTATTTGTGTTAGTGATTGGCTTAGTATAAAGGAGTTTTATATGCATGTGGGCAGTTATATCGCCACTGTACTTCTGCTTTAATTTCAGAACATGCAGGGTTACTTTCAAGTTCAGGGCAATTGCTCCTGCTTCAAACTTGGACTGGGAATTAATGAAGACACGTGGGATGGAATTATGTTCAATGGAAATCTGTCACAATCTCTTTCTTTTACAAATGATAAAAAATAAACAGGAAATTCGGGAACAGACACAAAGATATGGGAGGGAATCAATAAGGTGGGATTTCACCAAACTGATCATATTTGATAAAACGTGATCTGCTACATTTTGCCTGGAACAGAATATGCCTATTCATAAAAGAGTAGAGTATTGGTCAAGTGAATTGAAGTAAATATAATTGATTACACTCATTTAAGGCACATTTAAGGCACTTCACTCCATTGCCCCACCCTACATTTCCTCACTCGTATGTCTCTACGTTCCTCGACGTCACCTGCGCTCCTCTCAAAGCAACCAGCTTTGCGAGCCATGTACTAATACTGCTCTTTCTCATCTTAAACCCTTTTCTCTCTCTGCCCCAACCACTGGAATTCTTTACCCCTTTGTCTTCCCCAGGAACATTCTCTCAAATACAAATTGAAATCCTATCTTTCAGACTAATAGCACTGATCCTTATCATTGATTTTATGTATATATTTTATTTTATCTTTATTTATTCATGTGTAATATCTGTATTTATTGATCTATTTACTTCTATTTATTGACCTATGTCTCAATACATTCTACAGCTCTTATTGTCCTATCTATCTATGTAAGTCTTCCTCCCACTTAGATTGCAAGCTCTACGGGGCAGGGACCTCCAACCTCTTGTGTCAACCGCAACTTAGCACTTAAAATAATGTACAGTATATTTGTGATACTTGTATTGTTTATTGCACTCTTCCCATGTCTCTATTGTATATGTAGATAGATAGATAGATAGATAGATAGATAGATAGATAGATAGATAGATAGATA
>WMED01027397.1:0-10637 GCA_019650415.1 Pipa parva | reverse complement strand
CAATAATGCCTTCCAGTGCTTTGATAAATAGGTGATACTATCGATATCACTAAATCCAGATCTAACCAAATTTGTTTTTATAGGGATAAGCAATTCGACTTTAGTAAATGTGCCCCATAATATGTGTCTATTCAGACTTTTGACAATGAAGCACACTTAGTGAATTGTACAGCTCCTTTAACAGCAGCCAGCACACTACACTAGGTTTAACTGTACAGTGTCTTTAAAGGTAGCCAGCACACTAGGTGTAGTTGTACAGTGCCTTTAAAGGCAGCAAGCACTCAGATAGCAATTGTCCATCCTATTATGGAAGATCTCACAGCTACAAACCAGGAGAAAAAGAAACTTAGAGCTGCACCACAGAACAATCCCAGGGAAAGTGGTGGAAATCAAACTCAGAATCCCCCCAACGCCTTTGGTCACAATGGGAGAGCTACTATATGCACAATAGGGGAGACCAACAAGGATCACGAGAATGCAGCACCAAAGGGAATGATTTAACCAAGTCAACATAGCCAGAAATTGGTAAAAATATAGCAGTCACAGAATTTAAATCATTCAATTTAACCCACCCAAACCTGTATTCTCAGGCAATGGGGGAGTGGCCAATGGCTCTTTAAATTGCCTCTCATAGTGCCTGATTGGCTTTCAGAATGCTCTAGTGTTAACTCATGAGGTGCTGTAAATAATCTCTTGTGTGATTTACTGATTGCAAACACAGTACATTTATGATTTAGTGCAGTACACTAGTGAGGTGTATAAGTATACAGTAAAAAATACATGTCCGTGTATAAACATTCATACTGAAAATAACAATACAATTTATACAAGTGAAAGTGTATATAATTAAAGCTTGCTATTATTTGTTCAAACACTAAGGGGTGCACTTATCAGATCATCCAATACATGTGTGTTTTAGCCACAATTTGATATCTCATTAACTTTGATTCAACAAAGACTGTTACCTCTTTCTGTGTAGCAAGTTGTCTCATTACACAAATTCATTTTGAAGAATCCCTTCTTGTCTATTTGCCACAAATGCAACAAAAATGTGGGCATTTATTAAGTGTCTAAGTGATGATTTGCTAAGGCTTGCTGTGAATATACAAACTTGACTGCACCAAATGAACGTGATAAACTAGGGGCTTGTGCCAGGGTTTCTCTTACTGTTCTTTGTCATTTTATTTCTCTCAACCGGCTTAAAAAATATGATGACAAAGTGCCGTGAGCTATTAATTGTCTGCCACTGAAATGAATGTAAAAACCATTATTGTCATGTACTGTATTTACCTATTCTACTACAACAATACCATCAACCAAAACACAAAATAATGACATTTGCACAACAGACTTTACTACACTTTTGACAAGAGTTGTCACAAATTAATTTGGGAATATGAATTCACTCTTGCTATCCCCTGCGTTGCCATCCTGAGGTGTTGTATTAAGTGTTAGCCAGTAACACACAATTGTTATCTGGGCACTACAGCAGCTAAGAGTTTTGTGTTTCTATGGCAACTATGAGGAGTGCAGTTGTGAGGTTTTGGCCAATGGCCTTTGTGGACTTCTGCTTTGTTGAAGCTGATGCTAGTTGGAGATTGCATTCCGTCTTTTCCAAGACATTTCTGTACATGATCTTGGCATAGCTAGTCTACTGCCCTGTTTTGGCCTTGGGCCCTTCTTATTCATCTGGACTGTCAATTGTAAATCTAATTTAAATGGTTGAACTTAAACTAGTATGTGTAGCCTTGGTAAAATCTGTACATTTCCAGATTTACCATTTCCACTAATTTAATATTTATCTTTTCCAATTATGGTTGTGTGGAGCACCCTCCACTACCTCTAGGGAAATAGCATTTTGTTTACCAGCCCTGTAAACTGGTCCTGGCTGGATTTTTCCTCCAAGCCAGAGTTGTTACATTACTTCCCCTCCAAAGGTGATATAAGGGAGTGGTGAAGGGAATTATAGGTCTTTCCCAACTGGTGCAGTAGCAGGATCCTCACCCTCTGGGTGAGCACCTAGAAGACCCCCTAGGGAATGAAGATCCCCTAGGGTAGTTGTATGTCAGCTCACCTCAGATGGTGAGAATAATGAGGCTATAATGAGGTTTTATACTGGGTAGTCTGAGACACCAACAGGAGTGTTAGAAGAGGCCTGATGTTTGGAAAGGGACTCATGTGGTAGGAGTAGGGATTAGGGGACAAGCCCAATCAGAGAAAGATGTTCCCCTGGATGTATCCAGTCTACCTGAAAGGGATCTACTGAGAGATTTCTCTGATGATGAGTCCAGACACTGCCTGTGTTACTCTGAGGGGTCTGATTGGTAATTATGTATATTACCATGTTTATGTGATGATGATGAGTCCAGACACTGGGCGAAATTTATTAAAGTTGTAAATTTTCGATCGATCGAATTTTGAAATTTAGATCGAAATTTCAATCGATCGAAAATTCGATCGAAATTTTGATTGATCGATCGATCACTTTGCCTTTAATAAATTTCTCCCCCTGCCTGTGTTTCTCTGAGAGGCCTGACCGGTAATTATGTATACTACCATGTTTATGTTTTGATGATGATAATGATGACATGTTGTAGTAACAAGTACTGCTGAATTGATAAATCTGGAACCTGCTGTAATAATGTCTATTTCAATCTATATTCTATGTTAATAAATCTGTTAATTTGTTTTCAATAAGTACTTCTAGCGCCCTGTGTATTTATTGGATTCTCCACTTATATACCACTCCTATATGTAAGCGGGTACTATCACCTGGGCTATGGATTAGCTGAGGTTTATGGGTAATGTAATTGTATTGAGGCATAATATTAGATATGCCAGCTATACCGTTACATATGTTTTTGGATTGTGGGGAAAATTCAAGTTCTTGGAGGAAATTCACACAAGTGTAACAGATTATTTTGCATAAATAACTATTATTTCAATCTGTTTTAGTTGACTTATTCTCACAGAGTTTAAAATAAAGTACAGTAACAGAGTCTTGAATGTGTGTTAGCTAACAGCTCTGGGCTTTCTGTGTTATACATATAGTCTGCTTGAGCATTACAACAGCAGATATTTCTCAGCCACAGGTGAGTATTGTGGTTTCTTTACCTCTGAAGGCTTATGTAACTCCCCATCTTCCTCTCTGTCAGTTAATAGGGCAAGAACAGTAGAGATGAACCCAGGTGGCAGCAATCCTAACTCTGCAGACACAATTGTGAGGAAAGTGTGGCAGAGTCTGGATTATAAGCAATGGTAACTACAACCCTTGGTAATAGACCTGTGCAAAGGCACAAAATGGTACTGTTAAATAGTAATTTTATGAAAATTTTAAATCTTCAGTCACAAAAAATGCTGTGTCTGTTTATGAATGTGGTTATTGAAAATTGTATGATTTCACAATAATAACATTACTTTAAAGGCAGAAGAGTCAGACAGCCTTTGGTTTGTTTATTACATTATTTGTTACCTTGATAAATCAACCCTCATTTTCACAACTGCTTTGAGATTACTGTTAATCTAATTTTTTGGGTTAATGGCCATCACACAGAATCAGTTCCCTGTTAGGTAGGATCCACAATTCCCACTTGGTAGGAGATGGACTGCAATTATGATCATAAGGAAACTCTTCACAGACTTTGTTATAAGCCTTAAAATGTGACAAAACATTTGGCGCTGTCCAAACTGAGGTGCATATTAACTTCCCCTGAACTTTAAATCATCCATGCAAGGAAGATAAAGCAGCAAGGAACCTTGGGTGAACCCAGACCCATTCAGAGGTGACTCATGGTCTCTTGGGGTATCTTACAGTTGTGCTAACACTAAGGAGATGATGTCAGCTCACTGTGAAAATCCTGGTTACAATACTAGAGGAATCACCAAAACAGAAATGTGGCGATTAGACTATCTGCCACTTAACAACTGCTTCATTGTACAGTATCAGCGTGCAGTATCGTCATATATTCTGTTTCTGTTTCTTCCAGTTGTACATTTATTATGTGAATATGTTTTCGACTTCATAAATACATTAATGATGTTGTTGGCAGAAATTTAAGAATGTCAATTTATTTCTAAACAAGAACATTTGCTATTATAAGTATATTACGCACACAATGCAACTATTGAACTAGTCACTGGATTTCCTCTATGGCTTTACCTTGTAGAAACACAAACAAAATATCTAAAAGCCAAGACAAACATAACTGGGAAGCCCACTCAGAAGGAACACTTGGCTTTTGTAGTTAATCTAGCTGTAGAGTTTTTTTTGTTTTGTTTTTTGTGTCTGACCTGTTACAAGTCATTGACTTGTCCTTTGACTTCTACCTCTTAATAAATATTGTAACATTCCTAAAATTCCAGAAGGCCATTTCTGAGCACTGGCCTTTTTCTAACAAGTGATTCATTCAGCAGGCTGTTCTCAAGAAAGCTTGGCTGGCATTGGGCCATCACAGAAGCTGCAGCTGTGATCCTCTCCATATAAGGATAATGGCACAAAACCCATTAAAGATCTGCAATGAAAACAGAGGATTTCAAATTTTGAATGCTTTACGGCAGGATGTTAATAAATGATACCCTTTCCAAAGGGCTTTTGTTTTGATTTGGGCAAATTGGAAGAGAGATTTGGCAAAAGCTGTCTTAAATGGACTTGAGTCTTATATTTTTTTTCGTTTCTTTTTATTTAATGTTAGCTATAAAAATATTATACGTGTGCCTCACGCCAAAGTATTATTAAAAAAAGACATACTGTTGATTTATGGCTTAGTTTCTACAACTCATTTCAATAAAAAAAAAAATGGAAAATGTAATAGTATAAAACTATATTTGAAAGAAATTGTACCTCATTGTTATGCACTGTTAAATGCTACTCCATGGAGATGATGTTTAGGGGGGTATTGAACCCAAGACCCAGTGCCGCAGGCAGCAGTCCTAACCCCTAAGTCAACTCGCCACCTGTGATTGTGTGTTGGATAAGCTTCTTTATCAAAGTGAGAATTTGACTGTCAAAGTGAATTAATAGTCAAAAATTCTCTACTCCTTATTCACTAAGTGGTGAATTTCCATAGCCATGAATCAAATAGCATTGTATGCAGTTTCCTGTGTAGTGTGATGTAGTCAGTCGGACAGTAGGAGCCCTGCCATTGACCCCTTCATTCACCATTTTTATTTTGCAAAGCATAATTGCCTGTGCACACAAATTACGCAAAGAACTCCTTAAGTCCGCAACCATCATAAGCATCTGATGCGTTTGTGAACATCTGAAAGTGTAAATGTATACAACTTCTGAGCTTTACTTGTTTGCACAGGTGTGCCATTCCACTGATGAAGTCAGGCACATAGACCTGGCAAAACACATGAGTAGCTAATGTCATATGGACATATGTACACATTCTCCTTCATATGGACAAGTGTAATCAATGTTTGATGACCTTATGGAATATGTCTTAGCGAGTGCCCTTTCTCATTTCAATCCTCATAATAAAGAACATAGTACACTTCATGTGGTTTCCATTATATCATTACCTAATTCTCCTTAGACCTTTTACAACATTTGTGAGGAATCCTGGGTTTTTAAATACATTTTTTTTTGCTAATATACAAGGCAAAATTGCTCCTATCTTTGCACTCCTGTTTTAGAAGTCTTTCCGGTCTCCCCAACCTTTATATACCGCCAGAGGTAGCAGTATTTCAAATGGAGCTGCACTTCATTCAAGTTTTTCATTGAACTTTGACACATTGGTTTGATTTATCATGTGTATTATTTTTGTAATATGTTTTCACTTTTGTTTTGACTCAGTGTTTGATTTGTTTTAGTTCGTTTTACCTATTCAGGCTTACCTTGCGTGAAACATTTCTCTATTCATTTACTATTCATTTCTTATCTGAACTCGACATGTGACTCTTCTGAAGAAATCAGACATTTATAAGGTTTTAGCAAATAGAAATCTGTCTACAGTATTTGTTTGGCAGCTTTCTTTATTTTACCAAAGAATGCATTTTATTTAAAGATTTATTTCTTTTTCATTCTTTCCAACTGAAGATGGTCCTTCATGGATCATTGACATAAATAGCAAAGACAGACTATAAAGCTCAGTTTACTGTATGAGTCTGTTGATGGGAAAATCCTCCATAGGTCCCAGAGGTAACAGTCTTCATAGATGTAGTGACTCACACCATCAAGCATGGGGGTTCCTAAATAAAGATCTACAAGACCTCATAAAATGATTCAATCAGACTGGAGGAAAAAAATTATCTCATGGGAATCTAGTAACAAAATAGAACTAAATTTATAGAAATAGCTTCTATGAACTGTCTGCATGAAATTAGGCTGTTCTTGACCTTGCAGTTGTACAGTTTCAGGAGCAGAAGGTCATTTCAGGAAAATGGCTTTATCTGGATGTCCGCAGCCTGGAAAATGCTTTTTATTTTGAGAGCTGCGGTATGTCTAAATGTATGCATGTAGTTAAGTTGGGAACACTGTGCATTTTTCCTGTTGAGTTAAGATAAATAAAACCCATCACTCAATAACAATTATCTGTTTGTATCACTAGGAAACAGAGAGGTTGCTAACAGGGAGACCTTCCAAGGGCATACATAGCCTGTACAGAGAAATGTAAATATTAAATTGCATTACACAATGTTGCATTGATCTGAGAGGAAAATACAGTGGTCATGTACCTAGAAGCAAAACGTGAACAACTTTAAATTATAATTAGGCGTGTCTAACTTATGACATCACAAATATGTTATGAGTCTGATGTATTTGTTCTTTGATATGCTATATAAAACCTGCAGTCATTTCTCCGAAGTAAGATATTTTCTCAAGGAGATCAGAGTGTGAACTCAACAGCAGTGACAAGCTGAAGCATATATAAAAATGTTGATTAATCATGCTATTGTTTGCACACACCATATAATAACTCTATTATAGTATCTATTAATAATACATATAATTCTTCTCTTAATAAATCAATAAAAATATAATAGCACATTTCAATCCTATACAGTGTATATAGTATATACAATATTAATTATTTCTATGTTAACAAATGGGAAATGTGTGTAGTTTTGTGGGAATCCATGTTTTTAGGGGTGGTGTGGATGTTAGAGAGGTTGGGTTGACAGGGCAGAGCAGGGGGTGCTCAGCAGTTTGTCACCATGAAAAATTGGTGTTTTTTCATACTTGGTTTGCATGGCCCGAGTTTCCCCTATGTTTGTTTGTTATGCAATTATGGTGATATTTGAACCTTTGAAACCAAACACTTGTTTAAGTCAAGGTTCCTTGCCCAAGCTGGTTTTATTTGTTATAGTGTGCAGCGGTTGCTTTTATCTGTTGCTGATTTCGGTGTGCAGACCTCTGCCCATCTGACCACTAAACGTTATCTGACTTCTCTGCTACTCTGACTTCAGTCTGTCTATCTGTGTATGAAGCTTTGTTGACTACCTGGTCCTTAACCTGTCACCTGTACTTTTTTGCTGCCTGCCCAGCCTTTGGCTGTCTCTTTGTTCCTGTATAGGTGTGTGAGTGGTCAAGGGGTCACTTCTCTTGTGCAGTAGACATTCCAGGGTCACAAAAGGGTAATGGTGAATACCAGGCAATTCAGGTTTCTGCCCTCAATACTGTGCAGTAGAACATTTTATTTCAATGTTTAATCTACAGGAATAATCCTGACAATTCTCTGAATTCATGCTAGGGGCGAAATTTATTCAAATCATTAACATTACAGAAATCGCGATATTGAACTATTTTTAAAGATATCGTGATATCAGTAATTTCGATATCGCAATTTCACAATTCTGCCTATATCAATATCGCAATATTGAATTTTTCAGCCATACTGCCATTGAAATCAATGGTTCATTCGAATTTTGATATTGCAATATCGATATCACCAATATCGCGATATCAATAAACTTCCAATATCACGATATCGGCAATATCGGTAAAAACTGTTCAATATCGCAATATCACAATTATTGATTTTAATAAATTTCACCCACTTAGGTGTGCGAAAGTGTATATAAGAACAGGAGAAAGCTAAAACCCCTAATGTTTTAACCCTAAGAGTGACCATTAATAGTTTTTACTTCACTCAGTGGGTAATCTTGTGATTAGATAGTAAGATTGTATAAAGTCTGGTCAATATTACATTGGCTAGTATATTCTAATTGTAATGGTCCCCCAGTCAATTGTAAGTTCTTTAATACTAAGTGAAAAGATCAAGAAGTAAAAACAACAGCTTAACCTTTACGTTACAGCCCACACAAGCTTGCATAATGTAACTGGCAACTGCACAAACTTGTCTGTCCTTAATTGTAACAGTAACTTCCACATTCCAAGCTGCATCTGGAAGCAACAGCTTAATTGGTTGGGTTTTAGTGGCCAGATCAGGTGCATGCATCAGGTCCACTAAAGTCTGGAGTAAAGTGATATCAGGAATACAGGCATACTTTACCCCTCTGTCAGTATGATGGGTCCTAGGGAAATTCTTTCTGAAAGAACCTGTCATTTCAACTATAAGGGATGGAGGTAGAATAAAAATTGCCTTGAGCTATTTTCGTGGTTTGGACTTCCAGTTATTAAAAAAATCACACTTATACAGCATACAGTATACTAAACAAATGACAGACTTCAAACTATAGTGCAATTTTTTGAGGAAACCCCATTTCAAATTAATTGTAACAATGCTCCTGTAATCAAAGCAAGATTCGTTTTTGCACCTGCACAAACTCCATGCATCTACCCAATGAAACACCTCTTAGGTAAGTTTTAATACTACGTGCCACTGAATACTTATCCCGAGTAACAGTGCAGTCAACATTACTAATGGTCTTGTGGGAAAATGTAAAATTAATCCTAATAAATATTTCAAATGATAGTGCAAAGTTTTCCCACAAAAGTGGAGCATATTACAGAAGCACAGGAGGTACATGGTCAAACTCAAGGCAAGTTTTTGGCATTAGTTATTCAACAAGTACATTTTGCCATGTAATGTATTTTGTATAACTTCCTATAACTGATTTATGTCCATAAAATTATTTCAGTTTGCTTGGCCAGTTGATTTCTGAGTGCAATAATAAATACCCATACAAGTTGTAGCACTAAAGAGTGTTCGTCAATGTAAATAAAGTTATATGAAAAACTATATATGTAAGCAAACGTTTCCTCAGTACAAGTTGCTCTGTGTTTTAACAATAAAATTAGGATTCATTCATTGGTAGCATCATAATTTGCCAGTAGACTTTTGGTCCGGGTAAAGAAAAATCCCCCAACCTCCATAAGTTTGGCGGCATCCAATGCTTTTTCAGTTTCTACGTAACTTTGCTTTGGGTGAAACTTATTAAACTCGGAAAGAGCGCTCTTGGTCTTTCCAAGTTTATATAGCGAGATCCCGCATTGTTCTCGCAAGATTTTTTCCAGTTTTCGAGATCAAGTTTTTCAATCTTGATTTTTCAATTGAAAGGTAGCCGTTTTTTAAAAAACTCCCCCTCGAAAACTCCCAAAAATTTTGCAATGCAAGATCTCACTCAATAAACTTGGAAAGACCTGGAGCGGCCTTTCCAAGTTTAATAAATTTCACCCAACTTAATCTCTACAGACACTTAAAATGTACAAGTGTAATACTTCTAAAAATGTATCAAACTTGGAAAAGCCATTTGCACTTTTCCGAGTTTAACAACTCGGGAGAATGATTTGAAGTTTCTCCCGGTAAGTATTGCGAGATTTGCCTCATGCGATACTTGCCGTGACAAACTTTTTTAATGAAATATATGCATGGAAAGGTCACTATACTGTATGGCTACCCTTTCCATGTATATAGTTAATTAAAAAAAAAGTTTCTCACAGAAAATATCGCATGAGGCAAATCTCATGATACTTACCAGGAGAAACTTCAAAGCCTTCTCCTGATTTCGCCTCTAGAATTTGTCAAATAATAACATATGTACACCTGAATGTATCAATGGCATTTTAGAATAAATGTATCCTGTCACAGCTTAATCAGAGACTCTTTCCTTGAGATATTATCATTGCTGATGTAACTACCTGTAAAAAAATCAGTATCCATTAGTGCATTAATATAACAAATAATGTGTTACAACATGTACCTACAACCAGCCACTATATCCACAGATGGAGGCACACGGCCATTAGGTTCTCACCCTTGCGGGTGCTGTGTGTATTGTCAGTAATTCTCTAAGAAAATCACGGTTCCCAATAGTAAGAATTCTAACATATATAAGATTCAGCATTTCTTAAATTGCAATTCTAGTAATTGCAATTATCTATTGATCTGTCCCTGCAATCTTTATTATGTGGGCAAAACGACGCAGAAGCTGAAAGTACGTTTAGGGCAACACCTTTCTAACTTAGCAATCAAGCAATCAATCAATCATCTTTATTGTC
Organism: Pipa parva; assembly: GCA_019650415.1. Classification (NCBI taxonomy): domain Eukaryota; kingdom Metazoa; phylum Chordata; class Amphibia; order Anura; family Pipidae; genus Pipa; species Pipa parva. The sequence goes on along the minus strand of WMED01027397.1, from coordinate 232 downwards.
ATTGCAACAAGTGCGACGAGATAGCATTACAAAATGGGTAAAAGAGAGAGTGTATACATGTGTGTAGCTAAATGTAACAGAACTATTTTTTATCCCAGCACATCGATCACATATGAAGGAAACACATAGGGATACTGCATCGTATTAACATTGAAAATATCGTGGTATTGCCCTGCGACCATTGAATATTGCATATTAAATACTGTAGTATTACACTTTTGATATTTTCGTA
>WMED01027396.1:0-10637 GCA_019650415.1 Pipa parva | reverse complement strand
AAGGGGGTCTGCGGGCCGGATGTGGCCCCCGGGCCGCTAATTGAATAGCCCTGCTTTAAGGTTTCTCAGCAGACCAGCTCAGGGGTCCAGTAAAGATAAGAAAATTGACAAGCTATCTGGCAGAGAAACAGCTTAGTCATTAAACTTCTGTTGATAGAAAGGACAACTTGCTGGGGGAGGGGGGGGGGAGGGGAGGCTGGAGATGGAGTACCTGAATTAGCCAGTAAGCTGAATGCATTATTTACAATGCAAATTGATTTGTACTGTTAACAGTTATTCATTTTTATTGCATTCTCTCATGAAAAATTAATTTGACACTATTTAGTCCATCTCATTTGACTAAGCAGGGTCCGTTTACTTTACTATCTTTATAAAAGAAAGAAAAAAAGAGAGGCTGACAAGTTACAATGACTTAAACAAAACATTTTTTTTTTCATCAGTGCAACCTGGGGAGCTTACCAACATAGATAAATGATGTATGCAAAGGAAAACGTGTCATGAATATAATATTTCTTCAGCAAGAAAAAAACTGCTTATTTATGTCTCAGAACTTATACTGGATTATAGCAATAGGAAATATTTGGGGAAAATATGCTGTTAAAGATCCTTGATCTGGGCTCTTATGCTTCTCTAGTCTGGAACCTGCCAGAAGACTTTTGATAAGGGGTACACCAACCATTGGTGGAACCTCCAGCTGAAAATGCAGTGATCCTCATTGGAATACCTTGGCCCCAGGGATTCAATGTTCCCACTGGCATTTTCTACATTGGTTGTATAAGAAATGTACTCATCCTTTATCCTTGGTGAAATTTACGAATCCTATTTAATAGTTGCTGATCACAGCATTTAGTGGTCCACCCTGGCAACCTCTTTTAGCAGTAGAGACATCCTTATAGCTCTCAGACTGCTGCCTGACACTAAGTACATGGTGGGCTTCCCCATCTCATATTTATGTGCTACCCACAAGGGTGATATCACAGAAGAACTTTTCCTAAAATACTGAGACAGACTATAGGATATAGGTGCCCACCTGTGTCTGTGGGTCACAGGTTCTATGGCTCTATGTTCGATTATATTGCTTATTTCTTTGCATTATCTTTTCCAGGAAATTAAAAGTCAAAATAATCAACTGTTATTTAATACACAGATGATCACTTCTCTTAATCAGCTTATGAAAATGCAATCCATGCAATATGTTATTAATTGTATCATTATTATTATTATCAGAATTTAAGAGTGAGAACTGTTAAAGGCCAAGAATATTTTTCAAAATCAGGAGCTAAACTTTCTGGGAAAATGGACCAAAAATTTATTTTGGTGGATTGTGAAAAGGTCATGTATGGCACTTACAGGTAAATTTATCTTCTTATGCATTAACTTAACAGTTCTCTTCTGATATTGTAAATACACTGTCTCAGTCAACTGACAAAAAATCTTTACTTATTCTAATCTCATTACAATGGAATATATCTGTGTGCTATGGCATTTCATGATGTACTTTTTCTTTAAAGGACCAGTAACACCACAAAAATAAAAAAATTCAATTTAGATTGGCATGGCACTTATTTACATAGAACACAGCAGAGTTAAAAAATGTATCTTTTTGGTTAAATTCATTAATTTTATTCTGTCTGATTTTATCTTTACTAATAGCAGCCATGTTGTTAAAAATACCTCAATCAGTCCAATTTTTTTAAAGCTAAATGCCATAATTTTATAGTTATATGGTCAGTTCATTATATTCCGATATCTAAATGTTCACTGTCTAGTTACATGTTAAGTGAGATCTCTTTAGTGTCTCAGCTTTCATATAGTACTTCAACTGTGGATTTAATTATATTCAGACATGGTTTAGTCTCCTTTATTGTAATGTTACAAAGGGTCTTCCTAGTCAGTTCCTTCATGACCCCAAGCTTGGTGATGGTACCTTTGTATCAGCTGGATCTTCAACAGGGATCTACAGTATAGTAGGGTAGATCCAGCTAAAGCTCATCTCAGAGGTGAGAGTGGATACTGTAGCTATTTAGCTAGTATATCACCCCATCAAGGAGTGTAGTAATCCTAGTGTGCTTTTGTAACCTGGCCTATCCTAGATAGAAAAGCTACAGGGCAGTAGGGTAGTGATTCAATAAAAGGAGGTCAGCCTTAAAGAATTTCTAAAGAAGGAATTAATGCATTTAGTGGTTCCTAATCCAATCTATATTCAAGATACTGGCAATATTCCCCTCGGCATAGCTTCAATGAAATTGGTGCTTTAAGCTTGTTAGGTAATGTTCTTGCCAAATAAGGGCAAAATTTATTAAAGTCAAAAATGATTTTTTGAACTGTTTTTTGACCCAAACATCAGGAAAAAAATTAAGTTTTCTACCTTTTCACCCCCTTTTTTGGCCGCAGGGGAAAAACGGCCAAAAAAGTAAAAAAAAAAATTGTTCTTGACTTTAGTGAATTTTGCCTTAATAAGTCTCTTACTTTTCTTTTCATGCATTTACATAAATCAATATCACTGCTACTTTAATCAGAGAACCACTGGCACCCTGCTGCTTTATTAAATAGATGAGTGCGCAACACAAAAATTGATTGCTTTCATACTGTATGTGTACCCCCTTCATTAAATAAGCAGGGTGCGTCCCCTGAGTAACTGCTCGCTTGGGTATGAATGCAAGGGTTTATTAGATGGTAATTAACCAAAGTGGTACACTTTATAGATGTAATTTAGAATTTGTGGGAGCACACAGTGAATATATAGTAACTAGAAATAGATTTGAGGTATTTACAATTTTTTTGGGTTTTACTGCGCTTTTAAAATTTTCAGACTTCTTAATTATGGCTGTCAATAATAGGTACCATCCATAAATCACTCAGTCTATCAATCCTATAACAAATGAGATATTTACTTATTTCCAGTTTCCTTGTAATATTTAGAACTGCAAATTGTTCATCTCCATTTGTTGTAAAACCATCAAGTGCACCAGAACATTTTCAGTTAGCAGTGCAGACATAAGCTTTTAACATTCATATTCAATATATTGATTTCAGCATCCTAACTTCTGAAGGCAAAATAAGAATTCTATTGATTTCTTTTAAATATTAAAGTATGTCTCTTTAAAAAAATGAAAGATACGATATTTTTTTTTTATCTTATAGACCACCCCACTCTTAATATATACTTCTAAAAAGCTAAAATATATAAATAGAAGCAAATGAGAAAAATTATTTTTTTGACTTCATTTGCACAGTTTACTTAAATCTAATATTTCCAGATCTAAGGGGGGAATTCACGATTGAGCAAAGTGAGCTTCGAAGCCTTCAGCTCACTTTGCACAATCATGAATTCCCCCCTAAATATATGGAAATTTACATTTTTGGTAGAAAAATTATTCTTTTGCATTGTAGTCTAACAAATATTTCAAATGTTTACTTGTAACGGTTTTGGTGCTGCAAGGAATACACTTGATTTATTTATGCGTTTATGTTTGTTTTGTTTTTTTTCAGTTTCATGTGGTCATATGAAAAGATACATTTAAGTATGGTTCAAGTTATCACCGGAAAGTTGGTGGAATCATTCGATGAAGAGTTTCGAACACTCTATGCCCGCTCTGGTATCCCTGCTGCCATTGGACCCGATGAACTAGTGTCAGGGAAGCTTAAAAAAATTTCATGGGAAAATGGATCATACCGCAATTCAGTGTCCTCTTTACTTTCTGCCTCAAGTCAGAGGAGTCTCTTTGGCAGAAAAGACCACATTCATGCTTTAGATAACACCTATTTAAAATCAAGGACAAGATTTTTAAACAATGAGGATGATAAATATGGGATGAGGAAATCATATCGTCCCCATCAACAGTTGGGATTTAATTCTCAAAGTAAAATGCAACACTATCAACAGTTTGAACGGCATGACAACTGGAAAAGACATAGCTATGCTGCAGGAGAAAAAACAGAGTTATCTCCATATCTGATGCTAAACAGAGCTATGAATAATAGAGTTAACAATGCACCCTTACCTTGGATCAGACAAACCGATGTTTCTAGTATTGGATCTGCAAGAGGAAGCTATTCAAGCAATTACACAGGCTCCACACATAGTTTTGCTACACTTTTATCGCAGAGAAGAGTTGCAAATCTCCCCGAAAGAAATTCAAGTGTGAGGAAGTCTTTTAATGGAACTGATAATCATTTACGATCTGTGCAACAAAGAATGCCAACACTAGAACATACTACAAAGTCGTTTCTCAGGAACTGGAGAATTGAAACATACTTAAATGATTACTCTGAAATTCCTCCTGATTCACATGAGGCTACAGGCGAGAGGTATGAAGTCAGTGAATCACATGATAACATTGTTGAAAATTCGCTCAGTCATTCCCGACTCCGCCCATCAATGTTATATAAACCAACACTTCCTGAACAAAAGGAAGCAACCAGTACCACTGATTCTTCGCATTCAAACTCAACCTTAGTTGACTCTCAAGGTAGTCTTACACCACAAGCCTCACCACAAAAGTTCTTGGATACTAATAATACTAATAGTAATAATCACAGTGCTTTTAGACATTTTGATGTCCAAAGTGTAGCGCAGCAGGATTCTATGAAAAGACATAGTCTTCAAGTTCCAGAAAGCTCAGGACTTGGAATAAATTACAGTACCAACACTGGACAATCCAGTTATTTGTACACAACACTTTGCAAGAATAATACAACCGAACAAGGTATTAAGCAAGATGATAACTTTTTTAAGAGACGAAGTTTGCCTCTTTTTGAGCAACGGAAAGTAAATGTAGGTGAAGTTAACAACGTAATTCCACCAAATTTTATTTATAATTCTTTAGTTAAAAACATTCCAGAAAGGTCTCTTCATCAAAATGCTTCAAATTTTATTAGCACCCCAAATTTGCAAAAACATGTACAACATATAGACCAAAATGTGAATAGTATATCACAGGATTCTCTTGGTACCCAAGCTATTTCTACAGAGTCTTTGGTTGACTCAAAGCAGGAAGGCAAAGATTCAGCAACCAAGAAAGAGAGTAAGATTTCCCCAGGTTTTCTTAAAAAGGGGTCTAAGAAACTTAAATCTTTGCTTAATCTGACACCTGATAAAAAGGATAATCTCTCCAAAAACAAAACCCCAGCTTTTTATAGAATGTGTAGTAGTTCGGACACATTAATTTCTGAAGCTGATGAACAGGAAAATCCCCAAAAGTCTGACAACAAAAATATCTCGCCTAAAACAGAAAAAGCATCACTGACAGCTTCTCAATTTAGCCTAAGCAAAAGTAAAGAAAGTGTTTGTACACCCCCTAAATCCCCCAGACCTATTTCTGAAGAACCCAACACAATAACACAAGCTGGACTGAGTACTGTTGAAACAAATGTTATTGTTAACAGAGGAGACGCATCCACACCTCGCTTTAATACAGAGCAAATACAGTATCAAGATGTTAAAACCTATCCTTCACATAGAAGGGAAATATCCCACACAACTCAACAACCAGAAATGTCCTGGATACAACATAAAGAGACATTTTCAAGAGATATTGCCCCACGAACTGAAATGCCTCCAATGATGCAGAGAGAAATGCATTTAAGACATTCACAACACAGGGAGATGCAACTCAAGGAGCAACAAAGACGGGATATGTTTTTACAAAGTAAGCAAGATTTCTCCAAACCTCAGGAGGATGCTAATCACTCTCGATTAAATGAAAGAAGAGTATACAGTCGATTTGAGCCTCTTTTCAACACAACAACATCAGCTACTGCACACAACAGCAATGCCCAAATTTCAGATTTGCAAAGTAATGGGATGATGAATACTTATAACCTATCCAATAATGTATTCAGCTATAACTCTCCAATTTATAGTTCCTTACAACCAACTGAAAACCGATTTGGCAGGTTCATGCAAAAATTTGGAAGTTTCATTCATAAAAAACAATAGGGGGGACTCTGATTTACTCAGAAGTAAAACTATGTTTGTAAAAATATGGACTTTTTTTTTTTTTAAATCAGGAGATACAGTAATGCTCATGGATTTCTTTCTGAATATTTTACAAGTTCATAATAAAATTGCATTCATGCATTTCTTTAAGATGTTGTTTTGTATAGCAGGTGCAGATAACTTTCTGATCTCATACTCCACATACATGACATGAAAAGAAAAGAACTTGAAAAACATTCAATAAATATAAATTTATAGCATAAGGCACACAGTATCTGTGATGTATACATTAAAACAATATTCGTCCTTACAAGGAAGGATATTCTTGCACATACTGTATAGTTCAGATGGTTTTTTTATAAGTTTTTTTTTTTTTAATTAATGTCATAGGTTTACAACATCAGTGACAAACTTCCACAGCGACTGTTGTCCAGCACATAACATTATAGTATAAAAGAAAAACTCCAAGGGGAAACTAAGGGGGGGAATTCACCATAGTGCGAAGGGAGGTCCGGATCCTTCGGCTCACTTCGCACAGACTGTTATGCGCTCGCTGATGTGCTGCACGCGGACATCAGTGAACGCTTTAAAGGGATTCCAGTCTCAGCGAGGCAACTTGAGTGGTCTGTGCAAAGTGAGGCGAATGATCCGGACCTCACTTCGCACTATGGTGAATTCCCCCCTAAATCCTCAGAAAGATTTAGGGTAGAAACAACATGCTTTGTGTGTATAGTACATATTGCACCACCAATTACACCAGTTGATAAATGTACCAGTCCAACAATTTGGAACACTAATGACTGTAAACTTGCCACTGGAACCGTTGGCTGCCATGCACATGCACATTTTGTACTTCCTAGGGATAGAGGAGAATAAAAGAAAAAAAAACTGTTAAACATTATTATCTGGTCAACTTTGACTGTGGATTGTGAATAAGAAAGCATGATCTGCATAGCTTCCATGTTCTGTATTTAGTAGACATTAACTATGCTCCTCCCCCACATTACACAGCTGGTTACTCATGTGCTCTGATACATACTATGGACTACAATGGTTTTCTATCCAGCTATGCAGTGTGTGCATGGGTATCAAAGATATTAAAAGTAATAGTTTTAAAGGGATGATGTTACCAGATCATCCTTTTGTCAATGACAAATTCAATCATGTGGGCTATATGGCTAATAAATAAAGTATTTATATGCATAACATGCTTATCAGAAGCATTGCGTCACAATCTCCCTCCTAGTTCTGCCTCTGGTTTGAACTCTTGTCCTCTACTTTGCTAGCCCTTCTCCCTACCACTGTACTGTGTTGTTAGATTACATTCTGCCACACATGATACCTCAAACTCCATCACTTCACTCAATATGCAGACTAGCTTATCATTACTTGCAACAAAGTACAATTATAAAATGCATTCTGCAGAACAATGAAAATGTAGATACATGGATAGAATTCAATACTCAAGTGCACCTGGAAATGATTCACTTATTTCCTGGACGAAATGGTATTCATATTAAGATTTAATGGGTAAACTTAATCTGCCTTTTGGAATTAAACTGCATCTCATTTAATGTGTGACATACATGCTGGAATTCCGATTTTAAAAAGAGACATATAAAAAAAGAAGGCAAGTTTGCATTGAACTCTATGCACCCTAGGATAAGGTTTATTTCATACGTCTTCCCCTTTACCTGTTACCATACACACAGTATGCGGGGCTGCAGAGAATCCATTACAGTGTGTAGTATTCATCAGCTTTTATATATTCAGAATATTAATTGTATTTGTTTCTATGTACAGGTATATTGGAGAAAATCCCTAAATGCAGGTAGAGATTCTTCTGTTTTATTTCAAAAGATCCTAATATTTCTTTATTTTTAATCTATTTGATTACAATATTAGATTGTTTTTTTAGCTGTAGCCTATGGTTTAAGGTTTATTTGCCTCAGTCCCAAGAGTACACCTACAGGATACAAGGCACACTAAGCATGTACAGTATACAGTACAGATACATATAGAGCCATGGGCTGACAAATTCATTGGCAGACTCCATATTGGCTTTAAGTGGAAACTAACCGGGCACCCTATCAATGACCGTGATTATTTATGGGCAACAATGAAATGGAGTGTGATTTGGACACAGATAAATGTTACAATAGATTACCAAGGATTGATGTTATGAAATTCAGTAGAGATTATTGGATGCTATGTTATCACAATTATATGTAATTATATCAGCTTAGTTAATTTCCAATGCACTAAAACAGCACCCAGTTCATCTAAAAAAAGATGTCACAATAAATCTGAAAAACACATGCCGAAGCCATAGAGATCAAAACTACCAATCTCAGTCAGATGGACTAAGATATACATCAATCAGCATGACCAAAACATTATCCATATTCATTGGCATCATCAGAAAAGTTTTAAGTGGGGGAGGTGCTGTGACATAAAGAACCATATTTGGGATGGCTAAGACTATCTATTAGACAGACAGGGCAAGACAGAGGGGTGTATCAGAAGGCTAAGACTACTTCCAATGAGCCTCTCTTTGGCAAGAAGGACGTTGACCAATGTCTTCTATGGGTGGGGGGGGGGGGGGGGGGGGTTGGCACTTTTCAATCCATTTTCACCAGAAGCACTAAGATTTCTCCAAAACCACAAAGTTTTATGGTAGACACAAAGCTCACTATCAGGCACACCTTCCTGCTTGGAAAAAAAAATTAATATCTAAAAAATGCAGCATCAAGAAGAGAAATTACTGGGCCACAGAAGCATCTCTTACATGGAGTTATTTTTCTTTATTCTGCATCACCAAATTGAGTGCATGCAAAGCTTGATACATGCTGGAATTTGCAATTTACCCACACAATTCAGGAAAGAGTTTAATTGGGTGAGTAACAGCACTATGACACTAGTCACTAGCAAATTCAACTATAGAAGTGAATTCTCATCATTTGGGGTCGCTATGCTCTGTAAGCTGCAAATTTGCTGTTCCTTATTCACTAAGTGGCTGATTCCATTACTGAACAAGCGATGAAATTAAGTGATCCTACAATTATAAACAATATAGAAAAGACATTAAATGGACTTAACATTGTTAAAGTCACAGGGAATTTGAAGGGTTTTACCATCTACCTGAATAATTTGGCTTTATAGGCCTTGTGAGTGAAAGAAATACATGCATTCTATAGCTATTCAGAAACTGTCCTCTAGCCACTAGGCAGTTGGTTTACTCTACATTAGTGCAGACCCAATCTGAAATATATCTATATGTATATATACAGCCCTATGATGTATATACATGATATGGAAAAACCTTAGCAAACCAGTTCAAACAAATGTCATAAATTCTGTGATATGATGTAATCAAACTGGAAAATAAGGTTCCACCTAAGTATTATATCTTTTTAGGAGTCTATTTAATAAAAAAATGAAAAAAATTATATAGTTTGTAAACATGTAATTCCTTCTTTCCAGAGAAAAGTACACAGAGCACATAAAATGTTAAAAAAGGAGGAAATTATATTTTAAACATGGCTCACTACAGGGTCTTGTTTTAACAGAAACATATTTATAATGGTTTATTCAGAGCAGAGATAGCAGACAACTCTAGTTTCATTGGAGACATATGAATTATGTAGAAAAGCTTCCACAGCCCAGAGCACCACACGATGGTAATTGATTGTATGTAAAAACAATGAACAACAAATATAAAAAGAGCAGAATGGATGGAATAAAATAGCAATAATTGCAATTACAGTGCATCAGGTAGAGTAAAAACAAGCTAATAATAAAACCATTCAACTGATTAAAAATAGATTCATTGTGTTTTTATCCTTAAATAGGAATAGCGCAAAGGTTGTGTGAGGACCTGGAAAAAATATACTCTTACCTGGTTTAAGGCTATAATATTACAGCACTACTTTGACTACCAGTGTAATCATCTCTCAGGTGTAAGCTCCTGCTAATACATATACAATTAACAATTTTGGCAACAGGAATTTTCATAAATATGAAATTAAGCAGTTTATTTCTAACAGATCAGCATTTAGACAATTGCAGAGGAACCTGAATAACTTTATACAGAAACCTATACATTTTACACAGATTCAGGCAGTATAACTTTCACATCAGAGAAATTGCTTATTGCAGTCACTAGTCAGGTATTCTTTTGGAAGGAATTGTTCATTTGGATAGCAATCTCCAAAAAAACCTAGTCCTAGGGCAATCACTTATTCCCTGACAGAGATGCCTTAGAAATAACACCCCTGTGAGTATTAAACCCATTTTCTCCTAGATGGAGCTCAATATACTGCCCTGTTATTTAGCCTAGCTGTGCTCTCTTTCCTAGAGTGAGCTAAAATGGCTTCTGTCTCTAGCTAGACTAAGGGGGGAATTCACCATTGTCCGAAGTAGTACGAACAGTTCGGGCGACTGCGCCAGTCGCGAACACAATAGAACTTAGCAATATTTTGCGTGCGCGTGCACGGGAATGTCTAAGTACATTGAAAATCCTACAAATTGATGAGTCTATTATCTATTTTACTTCACGACTTCAAGGCGCCATGAAGTTCATTCAAAAATAATATCTCTACAAATTAATTTGTAGAGTCAAAATAGTCGCAACTTTGCTTCTCATCGCACACAAATAAAGATGCGAATACACTTGGCGAACAATTGGGCAGCGACG
>WMED01027395.1:0-10637 GCA_019650415.1 Pipa parva | reverse complement strand
TCCAACTTAATTTATGTGACCAAAAGGTCAGCATACTGCTTAACCAATAGCAGTCAGGCAACTTTTTCTTCTCATGTTGCCTGACCTGTAGAACAGAAAGAGGAGGGGAAGTGGGGGGAGGAAAATGTCAGCTCTCAGGAAAACTAATTAAGGGAAGCAAACGGCAAGTATTATTTCTTCCCTAAACTTTTTTTTTAACTATTTGTATCAGAAACTGGCTGAGTATAAAGGAGTTTTATATGTATGTGTGCAGTTATATTGGCACTATAGTTCCCCTTTAAAGGGTAAATATAGCAAACATATAAGTAAGGTTATTTTTTTTTTTTATTATCATACTTAAAAAAACTGTTACATGTATGTACAAATACATAAATTAAAGCTTGTCTTCTATACTTCATATGCTGCTTAATTTAAACAATGAAAAATATAATTTATAGATTTCTAATAAACTGTGATTCCAGTGGTTTTACCATCAGGGAAAATGGAATAATGCTTGGTTTACCAGTGGATTTTATAACTATTCAGACGTGGGTAGATTATTTTTGTTAACTAGAAAACTGATCAACATGCTAACTTAATAAAGTGAAAGCAGGCACTGGCATTTAATAATAGTACCCAGCTTATGTCGTTTGAATATTTATCTTGAAACTATTTTTAACTTTTACATATTTTGTTCAGTCTCCTGCTTTCACCTTAATGGGTGAAATTTATTAAACTCCGAGCAAACCACACCCTTCCTGCTCTTTATTAAACTCCGAGCAAACCACACCCTTCCTGCTCTTTATTAAACTCCGAAAGACCTGCTCTCGGTCTTTCTGAGTTTATCACGCGAGATCTTGCGTTGTTCCCGCGAGATCACCATATGAGTTTTCAATCTCGATTTTTCAATAAAAAAATTTAGCCATACTACTAAGGTAAAGTATGGCTACCTTTCTATCAAAAAATTCGATTGAAAAACTCAATCGTAAAACTTGCACAGTAATCTCGCAGGAAAAACCGAGAGCGGCCTTTCCGATTTAAAAAAAATTCACCCTTAGAATTCCCTTGATGCCCATTAGGGTCAAAAACATGAACACTCAGTAGAATCCCTGCTGCAAAAGGCATAGAACACAACATTTGCAGGAAAATGAAACTTACTTTTATTTAGCTGAATATTTGTATAATTATTTACATTATACTAAACTTTTCTCCTGGGTGTAGACATTCCTAGGAAGAAGAAATAGAAGAAGAATACTGTTTTTCTGTTTGAAAACGTAATCACTAATCGGTGGCGTACCTACAGGGGTCATATCAGGTGGCAGTCCCCTTTAGTGTGCCACATGGAGAGGAGGCCCATGGTGCCGACCCAGGAGAGGGAGACAGGTGCAGATCGTGCACCAGGGGGCCACCTTCCTGAAGTTCCACCCCTTATCCTAATTCAATCCAACTGGAATCACTTTAGTCAAAATACAGCTGTGAAGTGTTTAAGAGGAGGGTGTCCAGATTTTTGATGCAATGTGTAAACAATAGAATATAGTTTAGGCAATAGTAAGAGGCAAATCCAGCACTGGTAATCTTCTGTATCTGACAAGCAATGTAGGGCAAAGTGACCTGAGTTGCCTCCAAAGCTTGCAATTCAAATCTATTCAGTTAGAAAATAAAACGTATCACCAGTTTTTCTGCATTGTTTCTACACACAATTTAGAAATCCTCTGCGCATTACTGATTAAGGTTTCTATATCCCTGGAGATCAAAAGGTTTGAGGTTTCTAATTAGACATTCATGCTATGCATTCAGATTGGAGAATCATATCTAATTAGGAGGGGGTGGTTATTTTTTGACTGTGAGTATAACAGATCCCATTAGATTTTACGAATGTAAATATATATTTGGCGAGATGATAAAATAAAGTGGGCGGTGACAGTATAATTATAAAAACACAACAGCTTAGAAATTGAACAAAAAAATCCGTGAGAGAATGAAAATTTTTTTTGGCTGTTAGAAAACCCTGAGCTAATATTATCTGATTTTTTTTTTCAGATTCTTGAATCTTTTGGCTTGTTAATGTGAAGCAACACTATCAATTACTCTGGATTCTTCACAGCTACTAGCATTAAGCTGGTCTGTAAATCTGTGTATATGGTTTTCATTTATTAGAGATGCGAACGCGGGGACACGAATGAATCGTTCTACCTGTTCATTCTATACCGAACACCAAAAGGAGGGCTACGAAAGAACTGCAGATGTACATAGCTTAATTTTTAGGTTCTAATGCTACATTTTCCTCTGTTCCCTTACAGGTTCCATGGTTGACTCCCATTATAATATAAACATAAAGTCATTTCATTCTGGCTACATTCACTGGATATCTAACATGAAAAGAAATTGTTACAGAAAACCTTGCACGCTATAAATTAACATACAGCCTACACATTCAGAGCCTGGGAGATACAGACATAGCATATTTCCACACTGAGAGAAGTCATTTCTACCAAATAGTCAATACGTTTTTTTCATAACCTCAGGTCAAAGGGCGTAGATGAGCAAGTCGACTTTAGTAACCATGGATACCTGCTTGCAACAGCCATTGTTGAGTATGAATTCTTGCATATCCCGTCAAAGTTCTTCTTATATTACCTATAGACAACATGCTGTGTTAAGCTTAATAATTGTTACATTAAACCTGCTGTTGTTATTTGAAAGACTGAAGAAATATTTGGAATGTTCTTTACGCAATTTTGTTATTTTTGTGTTTTTTTTGTATTTCTGAACTTTAGCTAGATTAAGCCAAAAGGTGCAGATAATGATATGTTTTAACAGTTTCTATCTAGGACTGGAATCGTGTTCCATAATAACCAAATGATCATTGTTGTTCACAAGATATATTACATGGATAGGTGGGCTATAAACGCATACCACCCTCATCAGAGGAAGCAGACCTGAATTTCATGTCAAGGAAGGCGTATTGGTGAAAGATTTTATTTCTTCAACTACCACATGTCCATGATCTCCACTTCTGTGTGTATGGTGTGGGTATAGTTTTACTTTATTCCCCCTGCATCCAAATCTGTACTTCAATCATGGTAGCAATGTATATTTCCTCAATGAGATTATGCAACTGGACCTTCATGAATGGTGCATATACAGAGCTGAAGCAATAACGATGGTCCTCATAACTGACATATATGGGACACAGCTTTAGTTAATATCCACCAAGTTTCACAATGAATGCCTTGCAATTCTCTTGTTCTTATTGTCGCAAAACATGGCATCTAGTTGAGCTATGTTGATCCTATAATAAATCAAACACTGAGATTTCTACGATGAATCCTAAATAATTGCAGAACCATGTTGGATATATATGATTGAATTCTGGGACCGAGTAGTCTTCAAGTTATTTTATGAAAGAAATTGGTCCCTTTCAGGGTGTTGAACTTAATAGCATTCTTGCTGGTTAATTCATTTATTCCAGGATGTCTAAGTATACTGGAGGAGCCTTCACAAGAGCTTGAAGCTTGTTGTGTATTTCCTTAATATTTAGCCTTTGCTGCGGTTCTCTCTGCCAACACCCTTGCATGATGTTATACACTTCTGTAGGGCAAGTCCTAGGTCTTTCCAATTCCCGACCTTGGGTGATACATTCAATGGCCTTAAAAGAGAAATCAAATAATTAATTATCAATAATGGCCTTATTGTGCACCATTAGTAGAGACCTTGGATCTTCTTATCACAGCATCACAACAGAAAATGTCTACATTTATTTTGTTCATAAAAATCACAGATTTGATGAATACAGTACTTACTGTATCCGTTCAGTCTATTGACAACATTTACGAAAATATGGTCTCCGGCACTCCCAGGTTAAAAGCAAAGTATTTATTCAATATCCATTAAAAGACAAGAGTCAGTGATAAAAAGCGAGTTAAGACATAGGCAAGCACCCCCTTATGCGTTTCGTGCGGCGACACTTAATCATCATGATTTCGTAACTATTGCAATGTGTCCTTCCTCCTGAGCACCCCTTCCTACTTCACTTTGTATTTACTTTGGTTGGGATTGAGCAGCCCAGCTTTTTGTTCTATTGACAACATATAACAGAGAAGATTTCATACTTTGTTTTAGTGTTCAGTGTCATTGTTTTTTGCCCTAAATTCACTTATATTTCTTGGTTGTGAGTTTGTGACCCGAATCTTTTATAAGCCATATCTACTATTGGTGGATACAGTAAGTGAATATTACATCCCTTTCTATGTCTCCCTGTCCCTAGTTTATCCTCACAATGTGCCACTAACTGTATATAAGTGAATATTACATCCCTTTCTATGTCTCCCTGTCCCTAGTTCATGTTGTCAGTTAGTCTCAGTGTTTATTGTCACTTTTGAATGAACAGTTGCATTATGCTAAACAGTAGTCCTGCCAATGATGGGGAGAGGGGGTGAATAAATGTGAATTCTGACCTTTATGCGACTGTTTGGGCTTTCATGAATAAGCTCCATAATTGTGAAAAGCAAATCAAACAGTGAAAAAGAAATAAATATTCTCCTTAAAAAAATATAAGGCAGCTCACGCAAGTGATTTGTCAATATGAGACTTGTTTAGATGTAAATTCAGCTTGGTTTCTGCCATAGACTGGCACTGATGGCTTTAACAGCAATGAAACAGTCATCAGCCCTGCTCTTTGGAACATAAGAATCACAAGCATCTGCAAATAAAATTAGTTGTCAAAAATAAATAATGTTGTGTTAGCAAATTCCCCCTAATTCTCTGCCACGCCGCCCTAAGCTCAGGGTAACTTGATGCTTTTTGATGAAGGGAAAACCCCCCTCCCTACTTATCCGGGTGTCTCTTGAGTTCATTAACGTCTCCAGTTCCTGAGAAGACTAGTTACAATGCCCACTGGGCAACCAAATTGAATTATCTCATTCGCACACTGGAAAAATTAAAATGAGATTTTTTTTTTTTTTAAATTGAAAAAGCTCTCTTGGTTTGTAAGAGAATGTGCATGGCCCTGTTAAGGGGGGAGGGTGGAAAATGTATTTAGCAAATAAGCGTGTGCCGCCGAAAGGGAGGGAATTACACATTTTTAAGGGTTTTTCAATGGGGAAAATACAAATATTTTTCATTTTTTAGGGCAATACTAGAAGAAGGATTATGTTAATTAAAACCAGAACAGAATAATGAAAAGAATAAGGGCTTATTCATGAAAGTCAAGACCAGTTGCATAAGCGTCTGATATCAAATGAATTTGCCACTTCCTGATATTTGCACATTCAGCAAACTGTGCAATATGGTGAATTTGCAACCAATTAGAATGTTTGCACTCACAGATATAAGGAGCACTTCACATCACTGTGTGTACACATGCACAAGTAATTCAACTATTTATCCAGTGTTGAATGTGGCCGTAGCAAATTTGGCAAAGCGTGCTGATTAAAGTATAGAAACCCGAAGTGACGTTCATGAATAAGCCCCTTAAATTGTAAGAAAAACATTTGTTTAAGGACAAGTGATAGAATATTAAAAAGTATTGGAAAAATCTTAGGGGGTTATTCTCTAAATAACTGAATTGTTGTGTAAAGGTGTGAATTCGCCAGCTAAAAACAGTTGCAATAGACTGCTTATGTCGCAGTCGCGTCTTTATAATGAAAATATTGTAGCAGTCACGACTTTACTATGGAAATGTTGTCGCTGCCACAACTTTAAAAACTGTCGCAGTCGCGACTTTACCATACGAGAGTTGTCGCTGTCGCGGATTTGCTATGGGAATTTGCCGTTTGAGAATTTGACAGCTGAATTCAAACGTTAGAGAATAAGCCCCTTAAAATCCCTGAGATGAAATCATCAAGCAATTTCGCAAGCACTCCACTGAAATTAGTGGAACATTTATTGTTGGCAAATATATTCAATATTTCTTTTGTTTTATTGTAACAAATATGTCCATATCACATTAAATTACCATCTATTAACTATTATCATGCCTCTGATTTCAAGCTTACCTCTGTATTAGAGAGCTGGTACCAAGGCTGCTTCCCATAAGTAAATATTTCCCACAGGACCACTCCAAAGCTCCAAATATCACTTTCCGTTGTAAATTTCCTGTACAGAATGCTCTCGGGTGGCATCCATCGAATAGGCAGCATCGTACGCCCCCCAACCTGCAGCAAAATAATCGGTAATGTTAGTTCAAAAAATTCTAGTGCTTATGGCAGAATACAGGGCTGGCTCAAGAAAATATGGGGCCCATGGCATTCAAGAAAATATGGGGCCCATGGCATTCAAGAAAATATGGGGCCCATGGCAAAGGAAACATTTTTGCAACACTACTTAAAGGAGATCTATGATCATTTTTCTGTAGGGGTAATTCTTATGGAGGAGGGTAATTATACTTACCAATCACCTACTTCATTCCAGTGCTGAATAAAGCCGATTTTCATTTCGTTTGTTGCAGTGTCATGATCCTCTTCTGGTTCACCCTTCCTCTTCAACATTGCTATTTTTTTCTCCTGTGCATGAGCAGAAGCAGAAAAAAAAAAAAAAAAGAAGGAAAAATTTCCAATGTTGAAGAGGAAGCAAGAAGTGAAGAGGATCGTGACGCTGGAACAGAAGAAAAAAAAAAGATGGGCTTTACCTTGGAAGTCAGCACTGGAACAAAGGAAGTGATCAGTAAGTGTTTCACCCCTCCCCCCTTTAGAATCTCTCCTATAGAAAAATGAGTTTACTTTTCCTTTAAGATAACAGTAACATAATTTTATGAACATTCAAATATAAAAGTTACTGGTTTTACAAAGTATGAAATCATTATTTTACAATGTTACCCTAAAGGGTTAAAAAGTTAGTTGGTAAGTATAGTCCTTGGAGCTCACACACCCAGTCTGAGATTGAGACTGCTAGAGATTATAGGAGGATGGAAGTCTAGATTGTGGTTAAAGGACCAGTTAGATCAAAGGAAATACTTTTTGGAAAAGCAGTTGTTCTTATTTGAGTTCCGGATTTTCCATATTTGTGTTGCTTTACATTTGCTTTTACTTGTTGGTGGTTAAAGCCATATTTCACTTGTTAAACAAAGCCCTACTCTGTCCATTGTTTTCTAGGGAACTTTGGATAAGAAACATTATGCATATAAATGTAAGTATGTATGTATATTTTTATTTATAAAGCGCCACTAGGTTATGCACTAGGTTAGTTGTAAAATCCAATAATACAGACATGGGAAAGTGCTTAGATTGTAAACTCTACGGGGCAGGGACCTCCATCCTCTTGTGTCAATCACAACCTGGCACTTAAAGTGATTTCACACTTGTAAGTTACTCACTTGTAATGTGTAATGCACTTTTCAAATGTCTACCTTATATTTGTATTGCTGAATTGTACAGCGCTGCGTAAATTTGTGGCACTTTATAAATAACATTATACATACATATACTGTATAATGCAGACATGGGCATGGGAAAGTGCCTAACAAAGAACAAGTGAAGTAAATTAAAAGCATGTAATCAAGAAGATACAACACACTGAAGGGGTAGTTCAGCATAGTGTGAGCTTTCTTCCCGATCCTTCGCATCAGCTCGCCAAGACTGTAACGCGCTCGCTGATGTCCTACATGCGGACATCAGCGAACGCATTAAAGGTATTCCAGTCTCATGAGCCAATTCGAGTGGTCTCGCCGAGACTGGAATACCTTTAAAGCGTTCGCTGATGTCCGCATGTAGGACATCAGCGAGCGCGTTACAGTCTCGGCGAGCTGATACAAAGGATCGGAAGGTAAGTTCGCATTATGCTGAATTACCCCCTAAGTGCCAGATCATGTCTGAAACAATATGATGGAGGTCCCTGCTCCATAGAGCTTACAATCAAATGCAATATCTGTATAGAAATAACCGCAATAACAAACCAAAAGGGCAATTATTTTGGGTGTTTCTGGTAATTTAGGATATTCAGTTTGGAGGTAATTAAATACTCTTCTGTGTTGTTCTCAGGAATCCTGATGCCATATGATAAGATGCAGATATATAATGTTAATGAAGGAATATATTAATATATTGTTAAGATACACATACATTTAAGTTTGTCAGTCATAAACTAAGAGTAAAACCAGGTTAGTTTCTGGCACAAGTGTCACCCAGTGCAATAACTGAACGCTTAGTAACATTCCCACTAGCATTAACAAACCTATCCCTTTCCCCTGTATTCAAGCATGCAATTGGTTGTCTGTGTTCTCAGGCAGCTGGCTAGGCAGCCAATTGGGCTATGTGCAGCCTAGTGGTGCCCCGGAACAATGCACCCCATGTAGTTCCACCACCAGTCCACCCCTAAAAACAGGGCTGAGTAAGAATGAAAAGTGAGTCAACTAGAAGCCAGCTGGGGGTGAATTTAGCCATGTTCCTCCATCTAGACACAGAAGAACTATTGGGTGTTAACGGACCAGAGAGATAAGAAAAAATAAATCATATCTATAATGTATGGTAATCCATAGCACTGGTAGAAATGTTATCTCTGAAGTTGAATATCAAATTTGTGTTATTTTTTAATGTGTTCCTCTTCCTTCTGATTGCAGCCATATTTTAAGAAAACAAACTCCCTCTTAGTTCTATTGTTTCCTATGTAACTTTAGATAATACATATTCATGGAGTGCCCCAGAAAGCCCAATTTGTCTGAAACTAGCAGAGAAAGAAACAACACAAACCAACAATAACAATAAGGAATTCATGTTTAAAGAGGGCATTTTTTAGTGGCACTGTATAGGAATAACTGCCAAGCCAATCCAAATAGCAATGTTTCTCTTTTGTGACTGGTCCTTCAATCACGTATAATAAAAATAGGAAAGAGGGCTCCATATATAATTCTTGAACAAAACCTTTTTTTACCGCCTTCCCATTTACTCCAATGCTTTGGCAATGAAATGGTTAAAAATCTATTGTTTTGTAATCTTTTAAAGCAATACCTCTGTTTTTCCTTCTGTAAGACTCAATTTTTCCATCCATTTCCCTAGGACTTATTTTCCATTCACTAAGTGATTTTCTTTCTTTTTCCCATCACAGTACGACATTAAAAATGCATGCGGACATTACAGCGAGACTGCCTCACTAGGACTAAAAGGGAAAGAACTGACTTCTCTCCACTCGGAATGTCACAAGTTCAAATCCCGCTAGAGCCCTTTAAACAAAATGAAGACGGATGAACTGCCCTGACTTAACAGCAGATTTGGCAGGTACTTAAAGCAATAAAAACCCTTACTCTGGAATCATGCCACAGCTAGCACATGGCAGCTCTTTGCTTTGGTGGGAGGATCTTGCAAATACTGTATCGTTTTATTAGACAGATGAGGATCAGGAAGGAATCCTAATTTAATGGAGGGATTTCCTTGTTTTTTGTTTTGTTATTTGTCTCAAATGCTTGGAAGTAATCATGGTTAATGTGCAGTAATTACTGAATTATTCCACAAATTTACAACAAAGCGATCACCATTATCTACCCTCCAGTCATGACCCGCTACTCCCAGCAACCTTAGCTAACCACCAGCTGGAGTTCTTTACTATTCCAAGATCATGTTAAATGGATAAAACCAGTGTAGCGCTATTTAGACTACCAGTATACTGTACCTTTCTCTCTGGGGGTGAGCTCCCGCTAATTCATATGGGGACAGCAATTAGCAAATAGTAATGCCGGGCGCCAGGAATTCTTGTGAATATTAAATGAAAGCAGTTTATTGATAACCAGTCAATATTAATAGGATAACAATGAAACTGGATTAACTTTATACAGGTGCTTACACATTGTATAGTTCAGGCAGTGTAACTTTATACAGGTGCTTACACATTGTATAGTTCATGTAGTGTAACTTTATACAGGTACTTACACACTGTATAGTTTAAGCAGTGTAACTTTATACAGGCGCTTACACATTGTATAGTTCGTGCAGTGTAACTTTATACAGGCGCTTACACATTGTATAGTTCATGTAGTGTAACTTTATACAGGTACTTACACATTGTATAGTTCGTACAGTGTAACTTTATACAGGTGCTTACACATTGTATAGTTTGTGCAGTGTAACTTTATACAGGTGCTTACACATTGTACAGTGCATGTAGTGTAACTGTCACAGCAGAGCACTGGTTATTGCAGTCACTAGTCAGATATTCTCTCAGCAATTTACCAAGAGGCCTAGCCCTAAAGCTATCACTTATACCCAGACTGAGATGCCTTATAAAAAAAAACTCCTGGGAGTACTAAATCCACTCTCTCCTGGATGGAGCTTATCACGGTCGGTGTTGCCGCCATTCCTTACCTGGCAGGGCGACTCGGGTGCACTGTTCTTAGGTACACGAGCCGCGCCTGTCAGAAATTTGAGGATTGTCGGCAGCGTGCACACTGCCAGCGCGCTCCCATGACACATACATGTTGGGAGTGCTCCCGCTGCACCAGGATGCAGCGGAAGATTTAAAAGCTGGATGGCTTGGGCACTCGGTGCCTAAGCTTCCAGCTAAATAGGTCTTATCAGTTCTATGCTCCTGTGTGCTTAATTATTTAGTGCCTGTGTTCCTGTACCTTATTATTTTTATTCCCTGTTCCAGTACATTGTTCCTGAGACCGCTCCTGGTAATCCTGAGTTTTCCTATTAAAGTGACAGGTTCCAAGTCTGCCCTGTTGTTCCCTG
>WMED01027394.1:0-10637 GCA_019650415.1 Pipa parva | reverse complement strand
GTGCGAATTCGCCAGATAAAGACAGTCGCAATAGGCTGCTACTGTCGCAGCCACGTCTTTTTAAAGAGAATATTGTCGCAATCGCGACTTTATTATGGGAAAATTGTCGCAATCTTAACTTTAATAAATTGTCGCAACTTTACAATGGGGAAATTGTATCGGATTTGCTATGGGTATCCGCTGTTTGCGAATTCGACAGTCGAATTTGCACCTTAGTGAATAACCCCCTAAGTATTTAGTTTGAGCATTGAGTCAGTTTACTGGCCTTGGTCAGTTTGGTGCCTATTTTTTTTAAGTGTGGCACAAGAATTACGGCAGAATTGAAACAGAAGTGAAACAGAAGTGAACAGATTACTGCAAACTCCATGTAAAATTTTGCTTTGTATTGCACCTTTCCCTACTATATAAATTGCTTGTCTGCTATATTTCTGTGCACAATGCTCCCAAAACTAATCTCTTCCTTTAACCTCCCCCCCACCTGATTTACCAAACTCTGTACACATTTCTCCTTCACTTCTCTCATCTTCCCATGTTGCAAGTTATTCTCTCTCTTCTCATTCCTACATAATATTCCTCCATAATACTTCACCCCTCTCTTCCTCCAACCAGTCTGGGAAGTCTCCATATAAAACTTCATCCTACTTTACTCTCCCTCCTAACTCTGCTGCTACTTGCTGCAGGGGATATTTCTCCTAGTCCTGCTCCCTGTTGCATGCTCGTTTTATTTACCCGCTCCCTTCTGCCCCTGCCTTTCCCTCCCGTGCCTCTTGCCCATCTAACCTCATCCCAGTTCCTACTCTCCTGACTTCCTCACTTCCCTTTTCCTGCTCTCTCCTTAATGTACTCTCCATAACCAACAAATTCACCTTAATTCATGATTTCTTTTTCTCCAGCTCTCTTCACTAGTTTGCACTAACCAAATTCTGGCTCTCCCTTCATGATGCTGCTACTGAGGCTTCATTAACCCATGACGACCTCTCTTTCTCCCACGCTCCACGCTCTGTGGGTTGTGGGGGTGGAGTTGGACTGTTCAACTCTTCCTTGTCCTCTCGAACTTTTCCTAGTTCTTTTAAACAGGCCTGTATTAAACCAATCCTTAAAAAATCGACACTGGACTCTGCATTCTTTGCAAACTACGTCTTGTCTTTCTCTTGCCTTTCGATTCTAAACTTCTGGAACGTCTTGTCTGCACCCGCTTGACTAACTATCTGCATGCCCATCATCTCCTCGACCCTCTGTAATCTGGTTTTCGGCCAGGGCACTCTACGGAGACTTTACAGGAAATGTTCCCCAGGAATAAGAAAGACAGCTGTTCCCAAGGTTCATCCTTCCGCGTACCAAAAATAATCCAGTGAATCCAGAAAGATCAAATAACAAAGTGCCCAGTGCCCAAAACATGTAATGCATCACAACATTAAACTTGTTTGGTAGTTCACTTCCTTGTCTGCTGTTTTCCATACTCTCTTTTTGGACTCTACGGAGACTGCTCTGTGTAAACTTCATGCTTGTAAGTTCACTTGAAATGTGTCATGCACTTTTCCCATGTCTGTCTTATATTTGTAATGCTGAATTGTACAGCGCTGCATACAGTTGTGGCAGTTGTGACAGTTTTATAAATAAAATTATACATACATACATACATACACTTTTAAACTTCTAGGCAGTGTCCAGAAATGAATGCTGACAGGAGAGGGACCAGCTAAACTCAACATTGCTAGTCTACACAAATCCAGAAACAAGCAATATCTAGATACCAGGGGATAAAGGAAGATAAAGAGATGGGTCCCTTCCCAATTCACTTAAAACTCCTATAACCCTGAAACAGTCCATAAATGTTCAAAACAGAGAAAAAGGAAACCACAGAGTAGAAGATCCAGTCACTCAAAGCCCTGTAACTTGCAGTGCAGAGAGCAGTAGAGACACTACTAAGTTATGATACTTACTGGTACAGTAGACTTGTCTCCCTGGCTGGAGGATGCTGCTCTAGATGCTGTGTGTGTATATGTACAGCCTGACTCTCCGCACTGGTATTTATAGTGGCCGCCCAATCATATCTGGGAGGTTCCATTGCCTCGGGCAGGGAAGGTGTGTTTGACAAAAAGTTCATGCATTCCAACATGATGTTGTTGTCACATCTTGACACCCACTTCCCTTTCTATGGTAAATTCACAACAGCAATACAATACAATACCTAGAGTGGGTAGATTAACAATATATTAGTCAGGCAGGGTTTCCAACCATCACTAAATCAGTCAGTAAACTGTCAGTGTTCACATTTGCGTGCAGGTAAAAACATGACAGTTTTGATCTTATTGTACTACACCCAAATGCTCCTAGCTTTGATTTTAAAAATATGTTCAGCTTCTAATCCACTTTTGGTAAATCTCCAAGCCTCACTCGCTCTTAAAATAAGCACAACTATATAATACATAGAAAATATAAATATAATATATATATATATATATATATATATATATATATTTCCATCTGTCATTATTATATAAAATTGACTGCTTGAGTCTATACTCATAAAGGTAATGCTAAATTATCATCTAGCTGGAATAGCTGAACTGAGAGTATGGTAAAGCGTGTTATATTTGAAATATTTCCCTTCTCATTGTGAAATCTTTTCACCTCAGATGACACTGTTTTTACTATTTCTACAATCTACTATTTCTCAACTGCTGCCTGAGGGTTATTGGTTGTTTTATTTCATGGGAAGGGTAGGCTCTGCTGTTTAACAGCACCACTAACATCCCATCCCTACAAACGACCAGAATCACACAGACACCAGGACTTAAGGAAAAGAAACTGCAGCCTTTTTCTTAAAATGTCACATCAAACCTTCATTAAACCAAAATATCCAACCATGCCTTAGCCTGAATCCAAACAATGTAACCTGCTCCTCCATATCAAACTTATTCAGCTCTTCAAATGAAGCCTGTCACCCCACTATAGAATGTTCCCTTTTAACACTTTCTTCAATCCCATTACTTGTATCCAGACCAATGAAGTGTACTCCATCTGATTCTAAATCCTTACAATGGAGTCCATGTAGGCCAATGAATTAGAATCCAGCCTGTAGAAGCCCTAGATTGGTACCATATACTCTCTGTTAAGATCTTTACTTAGCTCAGAATACATAGGAGTGGCCCACAATCCATATATGAATTTGTGAACCTTTTAGTGTAAATAGGGTTGTAAAATCATGTTTGTCAGGTTGGGTAGGAGATATGATATCTGATGGCAGGCCTGGCTGTTGGTGGGCATTGGCTAAACTTTAACGACTGTAAAGACTTCACTCTACAATTGATATAGTGAATAAAATCTGTTTTCTTAGCATTTAAATGAACAAGATCAGAATGATTTATTTTTGTAGCCACATCAGTCATTAGTCTAAACTCGCAGACACCTGGGAAATGGTGGGGGAAAGGAAGGAGTAGGCTGTGAACTCACCACAGGAAATACAGCTGCCAGGCACACAATTAAAGCAGCAGCTTAGACCGCTGATTCAGAATTCACAGAAGGGACAACTTTATTAAGAATAGTGGGTATAGGAAGGCAACTTCTGATTGTCCATGGATGCTGCTGCTACGCTGTCTCCTGTAGGGCTACTTGACTGCCTCTGTCTGCTGCTGTAGTTCCTAATGACTTGCAAAGGGTCTCCCTCAGTAACCTTCCTGTTCTGCTTTAATTTCCATCCCTTGCTGTTGTGCCTTTATCTGTCTCTTCTACTCACACAGCTTCCAGATGACCACAGCCTCACTGCGCCAAGGTATTTATACAGTAGGTCTTTACCTACTCCAAACTTCAACATCCCACCATCCCTTTCCAACTGTTGCTATCCTAACTCTAACTTCTGCCTTGCCTCCCCTTCCACCAATCAGATTGCCTGAGCAGCCCCAAGTCTTGCTAATTGCTGGGCAGCCCAATCACATCAGTAGTCCAGCCTAATATGCCTCCCAAGGTCCTAAATTCCTGCTCAAAACAAAAACTGTTACAAAGCTGTAACCCTTTGTGACTGCCCTTTCCTGCCTGAACCTCCTTGATTTTATATGCATAATATATACATATTTATACATTGACATTTATTTGAACCTGAAATTATTTGAAAAGAGGTTGTTCAATTAGAGATTCAGTTTTGGAATTCATTTAATTTTTTTATTTTTTTTGTTTTTGTATCATTTAACTTTTTTTTTCTTTAAATTTATGTTCTTGTTCATATTTGAATGGTTTTCTGGTTGTTAGGGTCCATTAACATAGCAACCAGCCTCTTAGTTTAATAAACACTAGAAGAGTAAACCAGATGAGGGGCTTATTCGCAAAAGTGCACATTTAACAGAAGTAAATTTGCATCCCTGCCTGTTGGAATGTTCCGACAGTATTAAATCTGCATTCCTTCCTGTTGGTATGCTCTGACAGAAGTCAATTTGCACCCCTTCCCATTGGTATGCTGTGACAGAAGAAAATTTGCACCCCTTCCCATTGGTATGCTCCAACAGAAGTAAATTTGCATCCCTGCCTGTTGGTATGTTCCGACAGTAGTAAATTTGCATCCCTTCCTGTTGGTATGTTCCAACAGTATTAAATTTGCATCCCTTCCCATTGGTATGCTCTGACAGAAGTAAATTTGCATCCCTTCCTGTTGGTATACTCTGACAGTAGTAAATCTGCATTCCTTCCTGTTGGTATGTTCCGCCAGTAGTAAATTTGCTTCCCTTCCTGTTGGTATACTCTGACAGTAGTAAATCTGCATTCCTTCCTGTTGGCATGTTCCAACAGTAGTAAATTTGCATCACTTTCTATTGGTATGTTCTAACAGTAGTAAATTTGCATCTCTTCCTGCTGGTATGTTCCGACAGTAGTAAATTTGCATCCCTTCCTGCTGGTATGTTCTGAAAGAAGTTAATTTGTTACTCCTTATTCACTAAACAGATAGATTCCCTTGATGAAGAAGGAAACAGTATCAGTTAAGTTTCTAGGCGTAGTTATTTGAACAGTAGTGGATACATATTAATGCACAGTAACGTCATCCTTACAATGTCACTTTGTATTGTTCTGTAATAAGTGAATATTACATTCCTTTCTATGTCACCAAATTCCTAGTTCATGTTATCACTCGGTCGCTATATTTTCTTTGTCTTTTGAGTGTCACCGTACAGCAAACAGAAACCCTGCCATCAACCTGCTACCTCTCCACTTTGATCTGGTGTAGTTAAACTGGAGAATTTAGAGCAGTGCACTTTGGCAATTCTGCCACTTCGACAGACGCAGACACTTGTTTAACAGGTGAATGTCATGTACATGTACGCAAAGTAATGTGAAGCACTCCATTAGTCCTTGACCAAATTTGCAACATTGCAGAGTTTGCTGAATAAGTGGAGAAGTAGTGAATTAGACTGTTCTGACTTATAAATAATATTTAAAAGGATTAATCAACAAAAATTGAAAAGATAAAACAGTCAAATAATTCAAAACCCCAAAAATTAGAAATTGAAAACTATTTGCAACCTTCTGTTATCTTCAACATAGAACTTTGAATTGTGAGTGTGCAGAGATAAGATACACACAGATTCACACAACGCTCGTACTGAAAGGAGATTAAAGTGTATGCTAAATAAATATTTACTATTTCAATATTTATCCCAGATATTGAATAACCAGTGCAATATGTTGTTTTTCAGTCTAAATTTTACTTCCTCCTGGACATGGGTGCTAACTGCTAACTCCTAGGGGGTAATTCAGCAAAGTGTGAACTCACCTTGCGATCCTAAGATTCACCTCGCCGAGACAGGTGAATGCGCAAGGTGAGGTGAAGTACCTTTAAAGCATTCGGTGATGTCCGCGTGTAGGAGAGAAGCAAGCGCGTAACAGTCTCTGCGAGGTGAATCGAAGGATCGCAAGGTGAGTTTGCACTTTGCTGAATTACCCCCTACTAGGCTCTGCAGGTTGAGTTCCTCGGGCTCTTCTATGACATATACATTCTGAGCCTCATTGATTAAGTTCAAATAGTCGCGTAGAGTTGTGAATTTGTGTTTATTCTCCACTTCTCCATGTTCGCTTATTGAGCAAAGTCTGCAAAGAGACAATTACGCGACCAATTTTGAGTGACACTTGGTGTGGTTGCGAAGGTGCTAATATGACTAGGTGTATTGCTGCGCATTCACCTGTTTGACTTTGCCACTTCAGATTGGTGAATGGGGTGGGGAGTTGATAGTAGGGCTACAGTGTTGTGTGAGGCCACTATTTATTCACAAGTGACAACATAACCTAGGGACAAGGTGACATAGAAACAGATAGAATATCCACAGAATATAATTAATGGGATATGATGAGACTGGAATCACTGCACTTCACTTGTAGAATTTGCCTCACTTAACATGACCTCTCACACTATTTCTATCAGACTGACTATACCACGCTACGCATGTAGCAGTGCTCACCACTGTCCACCTGTTCGACAAGCGTATTCTTCACTTAGCCAGTAGTGAGCAGTGAATTTGTTACTACTTTGGCGATGCTTTGTGAACTGTAGTGAGGTGAATTTGACAGGTGAAATTGCATTTTAGTTAATGAGGCTCCAAATGTTTCAGTTGGAAGAAACAAAGCAGGCAAGACATATATGGGCGAAATTTTTAAAAGACATTTTAAAATTCAGATTATGGCTATCTTTCCAATGGAAAATCTGATTGAAAAACTCGAGCGATAATCTCACAGGATTGGTCTTTTGGTCTTTAATAACTTTTGAAACATCACTTGACAATAACGTTTTAAAATTGACTGTGATGGGGTGGGGAGATTGATTTGCATTACTGTTTAGTAGGAGGTTTATTGGGGATGGATTCATCAGTTACACACATGGATAACACAGTATACACATGCATATTAATTTAGAGGGAACCTTTAATCCAGATCATATGGGGCATCCTCAATGCATTGAACGAAACAAAACGGCAATAAAATAAAGAAAATGGTACAAAATGAACCACTGGGAACCTGCTACACCAGTGTGGCACTTCAGCTGCCCTGTTGTGGCTCACAGCGTATCTCCTTAGCCCTGTCCATAAACGACAGGTCATGTAATCGGGAGCATGTGTGGTTCCATAGAAATTATTTGCCGATTGATGGAGTGAAATGTCTCCCTCCTGTTAAAAGCTTGCCAATCACTGTGCCACACAGTACCTGGGTATCTACTATGGAGCAATTGTTTGTACAAAGAGATAAATAAATGTCTCACGCTATTGTGGTCACTCAGCATTTGCCCAAACCAGTCACCCCCTGATCCTGGTAAGTGTCTATAATTCTGGTAGGGGTTGGCAGGGGGATGGGTCCCTGGTTGCAATCCTGCCCAGTGACTGGAGAATGGGGGCCCCACTGCAGATCCTACACTGCTCCTCTAAAGTTCTGCTACTGATCATATTGTTTCTTCCTTTCTACAACCTCCTCTGCACCCGACTATATTTTGTCACTACTGTAAACTGCCATTTTGTGAATATGCCTTCTGGAATTTTCTCCATGTTCACATACATTGCTGCTTCTCTATTTTCTTTTAATGAGATTAAATGATGAGTTTCTCAGGTTTGGCTTCTGTTTAATGTGTAGTGTACACTCTAATAACTGAACAGGCGATGTCACAATCTACTCTTCACTATTCTTGAACTGAAAGCAGAGGTTAGGAAGTTGCAGTGTTTCCCAGAACAATGTGAAATGTAAATGGGGAAGTTAATCATGGGCAGAAATATGCAGTTTTCTTTTTCATAATAACCAATCAGAGCTTTCATTAGCACATGCATCCCGAAGACTGGGCAACGTTTCAAAATCTAGTTGGAGCTATTTCAGATGTTGTGTGATATATGTACAAATGTAATTACTGTAACTATTACTGTAAGATCGCTACTCTTTTACTCGCATTATAATGTTGCTCCTGTATAATGAATTGATTTAACAGCCAGTGTCGGACTGAGGCAAATTGGGTCCACCAGAGAACTTGGCCCCAAGGGCTCACTATTTACTCACAAATCTTACAATGTTATCATCACCATAAAAATCATCTATAATAATAAAATAGTTTCACAGGACATTGCTGATCAGTCCATTGTATGTTAAGCCCCAGGCCCACCATGTTTTTGACCCCAGCCAAAGGCCCACAAATACTGGGGCTTACCGGAGAATCCATTGGTATCCTGGTAGACCAGTCCAACCCAGCTGAAATTGTAGGGGTCACATTTATCAATCTATTATTTTCTTTTTTCCTCTCCCTTTTCTAGGAGGCTGGTCAGATCATAGACCATCCCTTTACCCAGAATCGCAGCAAGTGCAATGCCCCAAAATTTCAGATTAATTCCTGTTAAAGATCAGAATGTGCAGAGCCCAAGGCACCAGCATTACCCTTTAAAAATGTAGTACCCCCATTATAATAAAATCCTGTACACCTCTGTAATTCCCACCTGTGTACCTGGTGTGTGGTCTGACATGCAACTCCTATGAACCTAGTATGTGATGGAGATTGTAAAAATAACTTCTGCGATGATAGAAAGGTTGGTTGTTTAACAGTCTTGTATTATTTTCCCCAATAACTACTCTTTCCATTGTCACGCTCCTGGTATATTTTCAGCTAGGAGGACTGGGACCCAAGCACACACCAATGACCTCTTTCCATTCCGACATTTAAATTTTATTACAGAACAAATGACTGAAATTCTGGACCAAGATCCAGGGCTGAAGTGATCTAATATAATCCACTCTGTTTCTATATTTCTCACAGATAAGATACACATAACAAAGACATGTAAAACCAGTTTGTTTTGGCTTACTCATCCTGTAAACCACACAGTGTGTAATTCTCATCAACCCCAGACTTGAAGTTATTAATGGTAATAAAAGACTTTGCCCCACCTTTTAATGCAATTGTTGGGTCTATCAGTAATTGTAGTTTCTTTGAAAAGAAAGTAAGGAAAAGTTTGTGTTGTTAAGCAATGGTATGTGCAAATCAGAACCTGCTACAAAAATGTACTATTGTTTTATAAAATTCCTAGTCCCATTGGAGACGATCAGTTATGCCTCTATGATGACTGCACGAGGAGCTAAACTGTGATCTTATTCTGGTCCTGGGGAAGGGAGAGTCCTTATAAACTGTGGCAGTGACATAAACTGGTGGTGGGACGATTTTTTTTCTGCCCCCGCCCCAAGCAAATCTGATAAATTCAATAGCGATTTATCAATTGAGCCAAATGCTGTGGTTACATGACTTAAAGCCATGTCAAATCAGCTTATCCCATCTGAAAACCAGACCTGACATAAATAGATGCAAGTGGTCCCCCTGCCTAAACACTAAGCGACTATTTATCACTATTTTCCTAATCCCACTCTATCTGGGGATATTCTTAAATCTTTGCATGTAGGATTACTTATTTCCCACCTTATACAATTCTTTGTGTTCACTGGGGTCTCTGGGCATCCAGATGAGGGCACCCTTTTCAGGCACTGCAGTAGGTCAGCAGCACTTCTTCTCCTACAATGTTGGCCAATGACGTAGGGAGGAATCTGTACAACTAAAATTTGAGTAAAAACTAAGTTCCCTTAATCAGGGTTAATATTGGTCAATTTTCTGCCTAAAATCTCCTACCTTATAACCTGGGGAGGGGGCCCTAGATTAAAAGCTAAATTGTCTTCCTGTCCTATTGGTATGAGGGTGCAACTTAGTCAGGGGTTTGAGTGAGGACCTTCACCTTCTAAATTTTGAGATGAGAGCCCTCCATATAGTGAATCCCAAACCTTTACTGCAGTTGCCTCCGAGTTGCACAATATTTACTATTATATGTCTAAATTACTAGCACACCCAATAACTGTCTAAGAAGGCAAGGAAAACACTTACTAGCAAGAATTTCTTAAAAAGTTAATCCTCTTCAAACATGTACCTGCAATCTCACAAAAACCCTTCCTTAGGTTTCTAGCAGGGGCTAGAGGGGGCCCTGTTTGCAGGATTGGCACTGCACACACAGCAATCAATCAGGAGTTCGAATTTACCGGTATACAGGAAGTTAGAATTATGAAAACAAACATTTGATTGGTTGCTATCAATTACTAGACCTTTATTAAGTTTACACCTGTTGATGAATTCCCCTGTTGTTTGAAAGAGGCCCCAAGGCACACAAAGCATTTTGACACCAGGGGTAAAGCAGCAGCGGGTCTGTGAAAGTGCCTGACCAAATGCATTCCTAGTTATTTCAATGGCTCACGACTATAGTCAAATCTCAATTACATAGTCAAATCTCAATTTTTGCAGATGATACTAAACTTTGTAAAGTAGTTAATACAAAGGAGGAGAGTACTTTATTACAGAGGGATCTAGATACGCTGGAAACTTGGGCAGGAAAGTGGCAAATGAGGTTTAACACTAATAAATGTAAGGTTATGCATATGGGAAGCAGAAATGCATGTCTAGATTATTTTCTTAATGGGAAAATACTGGGCAAAACAAACATGGAAAAGGATTTACGAGTTCTAGTTGACAATAAACTTAACTGTACCAACCAGTGCCAAGCGGCAGCTGCCAAAGCAAATAGATTCATGGGGCATATCAAAAGGGGTATAGACACACATGACGAGAACATTATTGTACCTCTTTACAAAGCACT
>WMED01027393.1:0-10637 GCA_019650415.1 Pipa parva | reverse complement strand
TAAGTAAAGAAAGTAAGGTGGCACTGTAAAGTAAGTAAAGAAAGTAAGGTGGCACTGTAACTGGAACTTTCTTAAATTTATGGGGAACTTTACAAAAGATTTAGGTTTTACAGCAAAACAAATGGGTTTTTATTGTTTAAAGAAAGACTTTATGAATAATTTGTTGGTTAGTGGGGAATCTGCTCTCTGCTTTGGGGGAGGGTTATTCACTAAAGTCCAAATTGTTCCGTATAGGTGCGAATTCGCCAGATAAAGACGGTCGCAATAGCCTGCTACTGTGGCAGCTGCATCTTTATAATGAGAATATTGCTGCAGTTGAGACTTTATTCTGGGAAAATTGTTGCAATCTTAACATTAAAAAATTGTTGCAACTTTACAATGGGAAGATTGTTGCGGATTTGCTATGGGAATCCGCTGTTTGTGAATTCGACAGTCGAATTCGCATCTCAGTGAATAACCCCCTGGATTGTTGACCAATGTGCTCTTTAATTCGAATCCTTCTAACATGATTTTTTCTCAGTGTATTAGCCCTGGCTAATAAAAAATGAGAGATCATGAAACTTTTCATAGTATTTGACTACTGCTGTGAGCAAATCACTGCTTTGTTCATCCTTGCAAAGTGAAATTCTCATAGATAGATAGATAGATTCATTTTATTGCCACTGTGTTTGTACAGGTACATAACCAGCAAAATAAATAATGAAAATAAATAATAAATTATAAGTACTAATAAAAACATACATCAAAACAATTTTTTTTATGTCACAGGGCAAGACACAAGGCAAGGTGGAAAAGGCAAAAACAAGAATAGTGTGGGACATAGGAAAGAATAAAGCCCATAAACTTAAAAGTGCTTAATTGAGACAAGGAAAAGGTCAAAAGGATGACAGCTTCTGGGAAGAAGCTTTTCCTTAGTCTGCAATAGTTCAGGCATCTGTATCATCGCCCAGATGGTAGTAGGGAGAACAGCTCATGGTTCGGGTGGCAAGTGTCATTTATGATATTTAGTGCTCTAGCTAGAAAGTGATTCGGTAAATATCCTCAATGGAGGTAAGTTAGGTGTTAGTGATGCATTAGGCCATCTTGACCACCCTTTGGAGTGCTTTGCGCTCTGATGAGCTGCAGTTACTGTACCATGCTGTAATACATTTTGTGATGATGCTCTCAATAGTGCACCAATAAAAGTCAGTTAGTATTCTAGTGCAGATCTGGGCTTTCCTGAGACACCTGAGGAAGTATAGGCATTGTTGTGCTTTTTTATGGTCTTAGAGGAGTGAAGAGACCTTGTTAGGTTTTCTGATAGATGGATACTGAGGAACATGAAGCTATCCACCCTCTCCACCACATCATTGTGGACTAGGACTGGGGGGTACTCAAGTTCATTACTCCTTCTGAAGTCGACAATCATCTCCTTTGTTTTCCAGGTGTTCAGTAAAAGCATGTTTTGGTCGCATGAGGATACCAGGTTCTGCACTTCTTCCATGTGGGCAGTCACATTTTCTCCATTAATAAGGCTAAGGACAGTGATGTCTTCTGCAAATCCAGTTGGAGTTGTGAATGGGGCTACAGTCATAGGTGAACAGGGTGTAAAGGAAAGGGCTTAATACGCACCCCTGCAGAATGAGAGTCTTTACCTTCAAGGTGTGACAAGACAGAGTGCAGGGATGTGGCAATGGCATCCTGGATCTGTTCTGGTGGTATGAAAATTGATAAGGGTCAAGGGAGGCATGGAGTTTTGGTTTTAGATGGAATAGTAACAACCTCTCTAGTCACTTAGCAACTAGAGAGGTCAAGGCTATTGGCCGGAAGTCATTTGGTTCGGAAGCGGTATGGGATATAGGGACAGGGACAATGATGGCTGATTTGAAGATGCAAGTTGAGCAGAACAGGCCTTGAGCACACGGGCGGGAACACTGTCTGGACCGATTGCCTTTTTGGCATTGACCTTGTTGAGACAGTCACAAACTTCAGTGCTGGAGAGCACTAGTGGTTGCTGAAGAATTGTGGGACTGTTTTTCAGGGGAACTGTTTTGTTCAGCCGATTAAGTCAAGCATAGAAGTGATTCCGCTTGTCAGCTTGTATGTCAGTAAAGGGTGTGGATACAGATGAGTTGTAATTTCTTATTTCGCAAATGCCTTGACACATACGCCAAGAGTCAGAGGTATTGAAGTACTCAAAAGTACTGTTTGTGGGAGTGCTTTGTTTCTGCAATACCCTTCCTTAGTTTGGTTTTTGCAAGCATGTAGGCCATATGATCACCTGATCTAAAGGCTCTTTTCCTATTTTTGAGCAAAAGACATACCTGTTCGTTCATCCAAGGCCTCTGGTTAGGGAAGATATGTATGTTTTTTTGAGATGTATCCTCCTCCATGTTCTTTGCAATAGGTCTGAGTATTGAATCGGTAGAGTTGTTGATTTCAGTGTGGGTGCCAGTAGTAGCTTGAGAAGCAAATGCCTTCCAATTGGTATGCAGAAACCTTTGCTGAGGAACAGAGTCAGCATCTTTTTTCCAGATTTTCACTTGTCAGGAAGTAGGTTTTACCCACTTGATAACAGGAGTGTATTTGAGAAGAAGAAACAGTGAGAGATGGTCTCCCAGCTTCAGCGAGCAGCCAGGTAAGGCCTCAGGAGTCCCCTATGGCAGCATTTCTGTAGATGGATAGCAGCGCTTGCCATTTGTATTTGATTATGGAGCTTGCTTCTTTAGGAGAATGCTGCAATAGGCCACGTTTCGACTGCGACCCATCTAGTCTCGCTTTGATCACCCTGGATGGTTGGGAGGGCCTTTTCTGCAGGTCAGACTGCGACTGTGACCACAACTGTGACACAAAAGCAGATGCAAGTGCCTGTGGATGCCGTGATAGGCCACATTGCTACTGCAACCTATCTAGTCTTGCGTTGATCACTTGGGATGGTTGGAGGGGCCTTTGCTGCAGGTCAGACTGCGACTGTGACCTCGATTTAGACTGGAATTGTGACTACGACACAGAAACAGATGTATGTGTCTGTGGATGCTGGGCTGCGCGTTGTTCTTGCGTTGTCGCAATCTTGATCAAAAGGTACCATACATGAACTAGGTTCATAAGCAAAAAGCTTGGATGACTTTCTCATATGTTTCTTGACTGATACAGATTCCATGTATCACAAGTGCTAACATTACAAAAACTCTTCTATGTAAAGCTGGCCTGAGCATATAATGATACTTGTATGATACTAGTAAGCCAGTTAAAGTGTATTAATATTAAAGCCACTTTTACAGTAGCGTATCTTATAATGCCTGGGCCACAGCGCAGAATTGGCACTAGGTTGGTGCCATGTCACCTCCTACCACACATAATTAATAATTATTTCTGTGCAATGTTTGTGAGAGAGAGAAAAAAGAATTTACTGACAGTGCCAAACTGTGTTACTTTAAAAGAAACTGGAGTTTTTCTTTGTTTTTGTTGCAATTTAAAAAATAAACTTTCATTTTGCTAATTTTATAACATTAACCGAAAGTAAATAGATTATTAAAGGAGAACTAAGGATGGCAGTGCCAGAACTGAAGACAAGAAGATGGGCTTTATCTTGAAGCAGAAGGCAGTGCTGGAGTAAAGGAGATGATGGAGATAATGATAAATATTACCCCCTCCCCTTTTAAGAATCCCCCCTAGACAAAAACAAGCTTAGTTCTCCTTTAACTCACACGTCACTTACATTGTGCTTATTCACCTGAATTTCACAATAATTAGCAACATGTAAAAACTACAATTAAATACTTTTCTCATTTTTTTTTCTTGCTTTGAATGCACAACATGAGGTCCAAAGAAATGCAAGAAGGTGTGCTGAGATAAAAGACACACAGCAAGATAATAAATTGTATCAATTAGCTGAAACAGTAATGATTTGCAACTTGTACATCTGCCAAAAACACTTTCTAACTGAGGCTTGGAGCCCAAGGAAAATGGCCTGCCAGTCCTTTCTTAAAAAATAACTATCCTTAAGCTAAGTTTCCATGTTTACTTGGAACAAGAAAATGCGTATTTCAATAGATCAATTCAAAGATTTCTGCCACACAATTTCTACAGAATAATATATATATATAAAAAAAAGTGATAATAATGTTAGTGGCTTTGTTTTTTTTGTGTGTTACATGGTTTTATAATATTAATCTTTCTGTGTCTGCTGGTTAAGGCAATCAGTGTGGTCTCCAGGGGCTACTGCTGTAGGGGACCCAGCCAGGATAGTAAACCAGGGGGACTTGGTTACATGGAAAATCCTGCAGTGCAAGTCCAGGTTTAATGAAAAACAGCCACTGCAAAATCTACTCTGGGTCCTATTCAGCACTTTAATTTAATGGGAAATAACCTATTTAAAGCAGTTGGGCCCCTTTTGTGTCCTTACCCTTTAGGGAACTGGTTGAACCTTTATAACTTTGACCATATTCAACATACGCCCTTGATTTCATAAATTCATATCTGGCTTAATAAAATCTAATTCTCGTTCTGCCCAGGAGTCATTCTTAATGGTGGACGCTAATTATACTTACCGATTATCTTGTTCTCTCCAGTGCTGACTCCTGCTTCAAAAAACACAATCTCCTTTACAGCACAAGGCTGAACTAAAGGATGCTCCATGTAAACATTAGAGGGTGTATTTATCAAAGAATGAACTTGCAGCCCATATTACTAGTGCATATTCAATATACAGCACATTGTTATGGCAAAGGAAAAAACTATCATACTTTCAAGGCATAGTCAGATGAATAGTAGTGGTTTCATATTGTACAGACTTTGTTATAAATAGGTGTATTGTAGCGAAGTGGTATTATCTTTACATGGATTTGTTTAAAGGAGATTATAACTAACTCTATATACTGGCCATATGCATATATTCATTTCATTAGCAGCAGTCCTAGCTCATGTTGACTGCTGCACTTTCTAAGCCTATTGAATAAAATATCACCAGTAATAGGAATCTAATTCCCCAATGGCATACTCATGCTAGTACGCGTTGGTGAATTGTCACAAAACACATAAGGAATACTGGAATTTTTGTATTTATAGTGAATAAATGCTAAGTGGAGCATAAATATGAGGTCATCGTAATGTTACAAACGGTAAAAAAATTTGCCATATTGCAGAAAATAACTGTCACAAATTATAAACATATACCCCTGAAAGATAATAAACATATACCCCTAAAAGATTATAAACATATACCCCTAAAAGATTATAAATAAACATATACCCCTAAAAGATAAAAGATAATAAATAAACATATACCCTGAAAGATAATAAATAAACATACAGTATACCCCTAAAAGATTATAAACATATACCCTTGAAAGATAATAAATAAACATATACCCCTCAAAGATTATAAACATATGCCTCTAAAAGATAATAAATAAACATATACCCCTAAAAGATTATAAATAAACATATACCCCTAAAAGATTATAAATAAACATATACCCCTAAAAGATTATAAATAAACATATACTCCTAAAAGATTATAAACATATACCCCTAAAAGATTATAAATAAACATATACCCCTAAAAGATTATAAATAAACATATACCCCTAAAAGATTATAAACATTTACCCCTAAAAGATTATAAATAAACATATACCCCTAAAAGATAAAAGATTAGAAATAAACATATACCCCTTAAAATGATCACTGACAATTAAATCAACCACTGATGCTAGTGAGAATGAGCAGACGTTAGTCTGTTTTCATTGGTGGCCACTTTAATTAAAGCAGCTGCTGGCTAAAACTGGAAATGTTAATATAAACAGAAATGGTCGAAGCAGTGAAACCAAAATGTGTAGGGACAATAGAGAAACAGTAATGGAACACGGGAAAATAGTCAGTATTACAATATTGTCATTCATGATGCGTAATAAATCCCTCCAAAGATCAAAAAGTCATTTCTTAAGCAGGATTATCATTCAACACCATCAGCGCTACAAAATAATTATTTTTAAATAATCTAGATCTAATAGAGAAAGAGAATACAAATATAGGGAAACAGTAATGGTGTAATAAAAGGAACAAGGGTTGGTAATATGTTAGGGCAGTGATATTTCTTGTATTTATTTATTTATTTGTACTTTTTACATTTAACTTTTCTTCAGAACCTCGTTTGATTATATTTATACAGATTAGAAAAACAACATTACAGGGACTGAAAAGAGATAAAGCTAATGAAAACGAGAAATAAATCAATAGTCATCTAACTGGGAGTCAATGATCAGGAACCCTGGCAACTAAAAAGATGAGTCACAATTGTGTAACTCATAGGGATGAATGAAGATGCTTCTCTCCAACCTAGTAGTCAGTTGTAGCATGCTATAATGTAGCCAGAGAAAACCTTGAAGTCTATCTTTCATTTATTTGCCATGTACTAAAGCAAGATCTAATATAAACTTACTATTGAAAACTCTGACTTTTTCTCTTCATACATTGTAGCTCCCTTTAAACAACTAATAATACTAGAAAAAGGGAAAATGATATTGATATTTGCATGAGTTATTTCTACAAAGTACTGGTAAAAAAAAAAAAGTCATCCTTGAAGTTGAATTCCTGATTTACAGTATATTATTTTGTGTTTGTAGTTAAAACCATTTTTTTATCTGCAAGTAACCCCCCACCCCCCTGCCCTTTAGACCTTCTATTTGCTATAACAATTTAGATAATACATACCCATGTAGTGCCCCAGAAAGCCCATTTTGGCTACAACCAATAGAGGAAGAGGTAAAACAAGCCAATAAAAACCAGGAATTCAATTTAAAATAATGCTTTTTACAAGCAAATGCTTAACTGTCATTGCAATCCATGTAGCAGTTTTCTATTTTGGTATTACTGGTGCTTCAGGGTAAAGAAAGGAGAATGAACTATAATGCTAATTCATTTATATGTGCCAATGTTTCATCAGGAGCAAACAGTTTGTTTAGGTTTAATAAACTAATCAGATGTACGTTGTAGTATTAATATATCTTATTATTATGTCTTATTACTTATAACTGAATTAGACCAATAATAAAATATTACCCAATACCTAAAGCTAGTTGGACTGTTTGCACCTTCTTACATTTTACGCTATTGGCTACACCAAGAAATTCTATCGTTTCTTAAAGATTTTTCTTTCCAAACACCATAAAGAGAACATAAGGATAGAAATTGTAACTTATTATATGACTTATATGAAAAATACTTTATAAACATGTAAAAGAATTCTGCAACTGGAGTAACTGTTTGCTTTTATCCATGACAACCAACCAGCAATTAGTATTCATTTGTATTGGGGAGCTAAAAGTGGTGAGATGGACCCCCCACATGGTTTTCACCCTCCACTGCTGGGAGAGGATAGCAAGAGTTTGCAGCCCCCTGGTTTTGGTAGAGAAGACTGCAGCTCCTCCAGTCTGCTGGAGATTTTGGCTGCATGCTATAGGTAATGGCAGACTAAATCCACTTTCCCCTTTCCTGCTGCCCACACACAATAATGATGTAATTACATTACTGTCCAGTCACCTTAAGATTCTGAACACAGTAGCATCAGCTCTTTGGCACATGCTGTATTCAGACCTGTGCTTTATTTACTAGCATTTTAGAGGGGGAGGATGTCTAAAACCAGTACAAGGCTTCTTTGTACTGCTCATCATGCCAAAGCAGCTCTTATTATGCTAGGTGGGTCATATCTCAGTGTTTATTTTGGATTGTTTATAAACTAATCTAAACACCAGCCTTTTAGGCTAAGTTCACACTAATGTATTATGCAAAGTGCATAATACGCTAGTGTGAAAAAAAAGAAAAATATGTCGAGTGCATTTTTTCCTTTGTACTTACTAGCGACAGTATGAACTCTCTCTTGGCAATCACAGCACTTCCTGTGTGGTCGCATTTTGGCGCGGCGTACAAGTGTAATGTGCCGGCCAAAATATGACAGACAGCATTCCGGACCCAGCTTATGCGCATCTGTAAGGAAAGCAACCTACCTTGTCCACCCACTCCTGCGCCAGCCTCCTCGTGGTGTCAGTTGCACAGCCTTTCCCCTCCGGTGGCCACAGCGTGTGTGCGCACGTAAGACAGGCGCGCATGTCGCGGGTGCGCGCATATGAAGCATGTCATCGCGGTCAGCTGACAGGCTCCTTTTCTACATAAAGAGCCTGTCAGTTGCAACTGGTACCCGAGTATAGAGCTTCTAAGCTAAGCTCCAGAGGGCTTTTCTGTGTATTTAAGCTGCAGTCTGCCTATGCTTACATCTTATGTGAAATTCTACAGTCTGCCTATGCTAGCATTCTTATCCTGTGATCCTGTGACTGATCCCTGTCTCTTAAATAAAACTTGTTTCACCTGTCCAGTCTGAGGGGTCGTGACCTGGGTAGACCTGCGGCGAAACCCTAACCTCCTTGCGGAGGCTCTAGGTGAAAACCAGATCTACCTTAGACCCCACGCCCTCAGTTCTGGTTCCTGTTGCTGCAACCTCCTTCTCCTCTACTACCCGCTAAGTCTGATAGCATCATACGCTAATGTGTCCGGAACTAGGTAAGTAGTATTGGTTTGCATTGAGCCATATTTTTTTTTCCACATTAGCGTATTATGCACTATGCTAGTTTGAACCTAGCCTTATTGCACTCTTCAGTTCTTTTTACATTTTTTCAGGGCCAGTAGAATTACTATTGGAAGGATAAGAAACACTTTGAATAACCTCCAAGCAGTTAGGTGGGCACCTGTGTATCTTTATTAGGCTGTTAGAGAAAATGTTCTCACAAATGATTTAAAACGTTAAATGAAATGAGGCATACTTAATAAACAATTACAACTACTTTTTATGGACAACCATAATGAGGTAATCTAAGCTAAGATGGAAATTTTATTGTGGGAACATAATATCAGCATATGCTTCATTTTAACAGAAGGAAAACATTGAAGAATGTGTATATTTTTTGACAGAACAGCTTTTTAATGTTAGCTGGATGCCCAGTGGGTATTGTGCTTTTGTTTAGATCATAGTTGCGTATACATCGTGGCTCCAGTGGAATAGAACAAAGCAGCTATTTATTTCTATTTATGCCATTTCACATTTTTGATTATACTTAATAGGTTTTTCAACCAACCTATATTTGTGAAGGGATCTTCTATAACAACTGCTGAAAAAAATATTTTTATGTAAGTATGTATTTATTAATATATATATATATATATATATATAATTAGTATTGCAGTATCTGGTGATACCTTTTTTATTGGACTAACAGTCTTTTTAAATAAACAAACTTTCAAGAGGTTTATTCTCCTCCCTTCATCAGGTTTCAAACAATACTAAGTACAGGCAAGAAGTTGTTCTACTGAGATAACAGACTATTGAAAGAAGTCGTAAATATACTTGAAATATACTCGAAAGCTCATTTATTTAAAAAGACTGTTAGTCCAATAAAAAAGATATCACCAAATACTGCAATACTCATTTTTTTACATCTGTCAACTAACATGACCACTCTACCCTAACTTATACATATATATGTATTAATGTAGGGGATCATAGGTATTGTCACCTACAACCTGTACATACCTCTGTTTTCTGCAGGTAGCTGGTCCAGCTTGATTGCCATCTCAGGCATGTATTAGTTATGCCTTGGAAGGGCTAATTTAGCTTAACCCTCCTAGTGATTCATGTGGATGGCTGCCCCCCTATTGGAACAACCCAATAATTTTGCCATAGCTTAAAGTGCTGATGCTTTACAATGCCAGTCCCAGCAAGAAGTAGTAACCAGAGAATTAAAGGTCTGACTACCAGGAAGAGTAATACATCTCCAGATGGTTGTTAGGTTAGGCCAGCTCATGCAGTAGGGTGCAGTAGACATTAGTGCAGTTAAACTTGCTGCAGCTTGCCCGCTGAGAAATACAAGAGGAGTAGTCCTTGGCCATTGAACGTTTAAATTATTATCCAATTAGGGATTCCAGCATCTAAAATAAAGTCCCCAAATAATTTGTGATACATGGGATAAACTCTGCCAGCTTTCTTGTTTTCTGCCTGTTTTTCGATAGCAGCCATATTTTATGTGCTGGTTGAACAAACCCCACCCAATCCTCATGTCTATTGTGGAACTTTAGATCATATATATATATATATATATATATATATATATATATA
Source organism: Pipa parva (assembly GCA_019650415.1). Classification (NCBI taxonomy): domain Eukaryota; kingdom Metazoa; phylum Chordata; class Amphibia; order Anura; family Pipidae; genus Pipa; species Pipa parva. The sequence goes on along the minus strand of WMED01027393.1, from coordinate 493 downwards.
TATATATATATATATATATATATATATATATATATATATATATAAAAATTAGAAAAAAACTTTCTAGACACCATTTAGGATTTGTGTAAGCAGAGATTGACAGGGTAACTCAACATAGTTCAAACTTACCCTCCGATGCTTTGCCTCTGTTCGCACACATTGTTATGCGCTCTCTGATATGCTGTTCGTGGACATCAGCGAACACTTTAAAGGGATTCCAGTTTTGGCGAGGCAACTCATGTTGAGCCTCGCGAGCCTTGCCAAGACTGGAATCCATTTAAAGTGTTCGCTGATGTCCACGCGCAGCACATCAGTGAGCGCAGCACATCAGCGAGCGCATAACAGTCTGAGTGAACAGAGGGTAAGTTCAGACTGTGCTGAATTACCCCCTCTGAATATATAAGGGGTTATTCACTAAAGTCCGAATTGGTGTGTATTGGTGCGAATTCGCCAGATAAAGACTTCTACTGTCACAGTCGCGTCTTTATAATGA
>WMED01027392.1:0-10637 GCA_019650415.1 Pipa parva | reverse complement strand
GGGGGAGGGAGGAAGAGAGAAGCGCTGTAACAGTGTGCTTCACAACACACTGAGCCGGGCAGGAGGTATCAGTAGAGAAAATGAGGGGGAAGAGCGCCACGTTTGCGCTCCCCTCCTGCAGCTGCCTCTCCCAGCCCGGTGCTGGGGGCCGGGTAAATGGCCTCAGGGGGCCGCATCCGGCCCGCGGGCCGTAGTTTGGGGACCCCTGGATTATAGCAATGTGTTATTTTCTTTGCATCCATTTATTCCCTAGCTGTGTCTGTTTTTATGTTGATTATGATTATGTATTAAACTTGGGATACATCCAAGTAATTCCAGGTTCCTTAACTCTACATTAATGACTAATTATATTTAAAAAAAAAAAAAAAGTTAACTTTTTTTTTTTACACCAGAAGTCTAAGCTATCATTAGGAATACTTTTATTGATTCATAGCGGTTATTTTTGTAGCATTGCAATAACATCACCTCAAAAATACACCATTAATAAGGTGTCCTGCATATTATATATAGGCTTGAAATTATATACATCTTATTTTGTATATTTAAAGGAACTTCTGGGAAGAAAGAATTCTGGAACTGGTAGTTAAAGGAGAACTATAGTTAGATTACATCTTTACATATGCGGTACTATACCTTAGTGAGAAGCGTTGCTCCGCAGTAGTTGTTTCATCTGAAGAAGAATGATTAATAGCAGAGCCCTGCAAAACTCCCACACCAGGAAATGTGTGCGATATAACTGCTAAACATGAGAAGAAAACGCTGCCTGACTACTATTGGTTAAGCAGTTTGGTGACCTTTGGCCTCATTAGCCATGCTTTGTTTACATTCCCGAAACGCAGGAGATTACAGAGGGAAAGCAGACTTGTGCGCATGTGTTAAGTGGTAAGTAGGGCAAAAAATGTCCGGGGAAGGGTACCTTTTCATGGAAAACTGGCCAGTCCATGTCACACACACATTTTCTGGTACAGGAGTTTATCAGGGATCTGTAATAAATCATTCTGCTTCAGATGAAACATCTACTAGGTTGAAACTATTCTCACTAAGTTATAGCACTGCATATGTAAAACTGTAATCTGACGATAGTTCTCCTTTAATCAATAGCTGGTGGGCTTTTGGTCATCCCTGAAATAATGGAATTATTACCCTTAGAACCACAGGTCTCTGTGCTGCCTGGTGGTCTGGCACACCTTCTCTGACATACCTTAAAATACAATATAATGGCAGAAGTTTGCAGTACTGACAAATTCAAAGTGCATGTCATGTGGTAGGCTCAGTAGTACAAGGGCTGTAACAGTAAGTGGTGTTTCCCCTGCCTTAAGTGACAAATACATTGCACGCAATTGGATCTTCCAGGTAAAGAGATTTTGTTATTGCTATGGGTGTGATGAGGCATTTAGCATAGCCAGACATGCTCCATTTGTTTCTGTGATTGCAATCATCAGCCAATCCCATATCTAGCGATGCAAGCCTCTCCACCAACATAACATTCACAGACAACTGTCCCTCAACACTCAATGTTTGAGGGCTATCTTTCTCATCTCTAAAACCTGCTGAGATCAGGTGCTCACAACAAACTACTCTAAAAGACCTAGTGGCAGAAAACAAGAACAGTTCCTCAGTATGCCAGGTGGTATATCACCCCCTCGCAGAAGATGGACAACTACTAAGGGAAGGCAATTCACTGTCTGGGATTCAAAGCACAATGAAAAGCACACAAGATGGTAAAATGAACTTTCGTTGACTGAAAAATAAGACGCAAGCTTTTGTGAAATCTAAATTCATCAGAGAAAGACAAGTGCCACGCGTGACGGAACCCTGTGGCAGTTAATGCAATAATGAGGCAATCAACGACACTGAGAAAAAGAGCATACACGGAGCACGATATATTAAGCAACATGTCATTACTCACAGGCGCAGCATTAATTACGATGTCAGGGCTCCTGCTTAACTTATAATTAAGGGAATATATTACATATTTAATCTCTTCCCCTTTGGAGGTGCACAGGCCTCTCACTGAGCCCATGAGTAGGAGAGATGGAACAAACAGACCAGAAGGAAGCAGGCAGAGCTTTAAATAGAAAGGGAAATAAAGCTACAAGTGTAGCACAAGCAACAAGCATTAAAGAAAGGCAAAGAATGTATGTTACACAGAAAACCAAGATGTCTATAGGGCAGGGATGGCGAACCGATGGCACGCAGAGTCCTCTCTGTGGGCACGCATACCTTCGCTACCGCTTGTTTACCTGATCCCCCCAGAAAGCGAGTGGTTCTTCAATGCAGGCCGCTGACCCGACGTGACAGTTTTCAGGTCGGATCCGCAGCCTACACTGAAGGAGCACTCTCTTGCAATAGGACTGATGCGACAGAGCTCCTCCTCCGATGCAGGCGCAATGACGTCACTCATCAGCACCGGCCCTCTGAAGCCATCGGGGCATTCATGCGGCACGATGACTTAAACATTTGCCCACCCCTGCTGTATAGGTACGCCATCACTACTATAGGGGAAGCATAAGATCAATGTTCCACAGACAAACTGTGATTTAACCTCAGCGAATTGTGGTCAAAAAGCACATAGATAAATTACTGATTTTAATTTATTCAGGTATTGTAGATAGTCACTAATGCATAACCTCAACAATCCAAATCAATGTTAGGGGTGAGCCATGCAGGTCATATCAGCACACCTTTTGTTTATTATCAGTGCAGTGACAATAGGTACCACCATTGTATATGACATCACAATAAGCAGCAGATTAAGAGAAAGGGAAGGTGTGCAAAAAGAAACACAACGTTAAATGGAAACTACAGCTTTTCTCACTACATATAAACAACTATTTATAAAAAAACTTTTCATTGCAGTTAGTAAATTCCATTTAAAAGTCATGTCTAGCATGAATGGTCAAAAAATGTCATTTTCTGCTGATCTTACCAAATTGTACCAGTTGTACAGAGTAGCATGCATCAGTCATTTCTGTTTAATGTGCCAGGGGATTAAATGGTGCATAGTCAGCGGTTCACCACCTTCCAACTCTACTGGATTAAAACAACAAACTGTAAAGCGGGAATAAACACAAAAGACATAGGGTTATTCACTAAGGTGCAAATCCGACTGTCGAATTCGGAAACAGCAGATTTCCATAGCAAATCCGCTACAATTTCCCCATTGTAAAGTCGCAACAATTTTTTAATGTTAAGATTGCGACAATTTTCCCATAATAAAGTTGTGACTTCGACAATGTTCTCTTTATGAAGACGCGACTGTGACAGTAGCAGCCTATTGCGACTGTCTTTATCTGGCAAATTTGCACCTATACGCAACAATTCGGACTTTAGTAAATAACCCCAATATTTTTGCTTGTGCCATAAATCAACGTTTATTGTTTAGTAAAAAGAAAGAGTTTTGGGAAAAATAGATTTACTTCAATAGTGAATATGTATAGACTTTTTCTTCATCTTTACCAACAGAGCAGTCTCACTAAAGAACAAGATTAAGTTGTTGTACAGTTTAAAAAAACAAAAACGCTCTGGCGTATTTTTCTATTGTTCTTACCAGCGACAGTGTGAACGCTCTCCGTTCATGGCTCTTCCTATCTGGCTGCATTTTGTGCACGGCGCATATATGTCGGCCAAAATGCCACATCCAGCGTTCCAGATGCAGAGTATGCGCATCATACGCTAGTGTGTCCGGAACCAAGTAGGATTTCATTGAGCCATATTTTTTTTTCACACTAGCGTATTATTCGTTGCGCGTAATACGCTAGTGTGAACCTAGCCTTAAGATACAAGTTATCTTTAAGCCCTATATTCGGAACCAATAGGGCTAAAAACAAAACAATTGTGTTGTGAAGGACAGGATTAACATATTTGAAATTCTAAAGTTCCCTTCTATTATGATGCTGTTACTGTATAAATATTTGCATATATTTCTTATGAGTAACTTGCCCTTTCAGCTATCCTTTCATACTGAGTTTTTCTTAAACAGATTAAACCAAGTCGGAACAATAAGATGGCACCAGAATTCTTCACATAGCTGAGGACCGCACCTAGACATCTGAGTTTGTGCAGAACTCTACCAATAAGGAGTTTATACTGTCTGGACTAACAGTCAAGCATGCTTTTCATTGGCTCCAGTGTACAGTATGTCTTATCTGTTATTCACTCCCAATTCCTTATCTTTCCTTTGTCTATATGAATCCTGTGCAATAAAGATTTTGCCAGAACCCTCTGCCAGTTTAGAGTATGAGAATGGCATATTAACCAACATTTGTTTGTAAGTTCTTTCTGTGTGCACACATACTTTAAGATTAATTTGGAACAACTGGTCTATGGTTATAAGTGACTATTGTCACCCATCAACAGTTTTAATCAGTGAACTTCTAAGCACACTACTTCAGATCAAAGACCTGAAGCAAAGGTAGAGAGTAGCATTTTATATAGTAATTTTATGAATACTTCATATCTATAGTCACAAAGAGACAGTTAAGTGCTGTTTATGGAGGCACAACATAAGAAATCAAAACAGCATTATTTATTAATACAACATTTTAGGAGTGTAAAATTAAAAGGAGCACTCCTTATCCACAAACACTTTTGATGAAGGACAAATCTAAAAGGTTACCTTCACAAAATAAATGCAATTGCGACCCTACACAATAAGAGCAGAAAATAATCATATGTATGTCTCCCAATTCATTTTTATGTAGGCAATGAATGCACCCCCAGCCGCTGGAAATAAAGGGCACTAATGACAGTGACATGACTAAAGCAACAGGCAGAGTAACCAGCTGAATTTAATAACAGCAATAGAAAGGTGTATAAGGTTAATTAAGATGGGAAGGGGGTCAGGTATTTACCGCCTTGTTCAGGGAGCACTTTCAGAGTGTGGTTATAGAAGTCTATAATACGTAGACGTAAGCTAGTAGAATTCACAGACCTTCAATCTGGACTTTTAATAGGCTTTACCAAACTAGCTTGGAGGCAGGGACCCCTTACTAAATCATGGTATCTGCATGGTGCTTAGATCTTTACATCCTATCATATTAAATGCATCCCGCAAGGTTTAATCTATATGGTAATTCTCCGTAGCACTGTTACACTGGTGTAAGTAGATGATGATATTTAACAAAGTATTGCATTATTATTTCTTCCCATTCTCTCCATTGGCTGGCAGCATGGAGGACACCAGCGAGTGCCAAGGTCATGCCAAGTAAAATAATTATTGCAAGTTGAAAAGTAAAAAGTGTGCTAGGAGCAGAGTGTTTGGTTTTTCATAGTACTAACATGTTGTGTGTTACCAGTAATAATAGTTGGTTATAGAGTCAAACATGGCTGCAAGGTTTCTAAAGAAAGTGGATCTAAACAAAGAAGAAATTATGAACGTTGTTCATAATTGCTTTGGGCAATGAGAGGGTATGGCAGTTACCAAGTTACCACTCAAAGATTGGAATATTCACTCTGCAGCTAACTAGACACACTAAACAACAAAACCAACAACTGGTTACATATCATGGAAAAGTCTGACAATTCCAAAAGCAGTGGCACATGAGGAATTTAAACTCTAGCCTTGGATTACAGCAACAAAACAGCAACAAAATGGCGGGTCCTGTAGATTTTGATGGCAACAGCGTCAAACATATGTTGTAACATTACTGGAAGTGGTAACTGGGAGTAAATGCATTTTCTCACAGTTACTGGTCACTTATGAAGCTGCAAAACGGGTTTGATGCAGTCACCATTGAAATCAATGCCGCAGGCTTCAAAACGCCACTACCCTATTTGAAAAACAGACATCCTTTTAATTAAATATCAGAAAATGCCTTTCTAGAAATCAAAAGAATCAAGGTTTATAAATAAAAACCAAAATGTTCTTTAAAAAAGCCAGTAGATAAGCAGCAACCATACCGAGCAGAATCCACCCACACAAACAAAAAAAAAAGGTTGGTGTCAGCACTGTAACAAAAGCCGCTAGTGACATAATCACAGTGACAGGTATCAAGGGAAGTGACTCATTGTAATAGACAAAATAGAGTTTAATAGCAACTTCTAACAGACAATGGGTTAATCAGTAGAGGCTGGATATGAATGCAGACAACCCTGCAACAAGGTCTAATACAAGTTTGAAAATGGTTACATTTCGTTCAGGCACAGCCTTTATTAATCTTCTGATATATTAAATCCTAATTCATTATTAAATGAAAAAGTAACAAAAAAGAAAGAAAGATTCAGGAAAGTTGGAAGCTCTACTTTTCATCTCACACTCCCAGGAAAGCAATACTTCCATTCTATTTAACTGGGTTTCCATGGATACTTTGGTCCCCTTAAGGGGTAACTAAAGCATTGGCTGGCATCCTAAATACATAGTTAAACTCCCTTAATTGAGTGGTGTGGGGCATATCTGAAAGCAGCCAAAGAAGTCAGTTAAATGGCTCGTTTACACTAAGTGATTTTACTGCTTGTTAGAAGCAGCTACAAAAATCGCCACTGTTTAAAAGGAAATCTTTAGGCACAGCTCACACTGGAACTCGGAACAGCAGTGATTGTTGGCTTTTTTACATGTGACATTATTGTAGCCATACCAGTCAGTCCATCATACAATAAATGGCAGTATATATATGTATTACAAAAAAAAAAAAAAAAAAATGTACCTTTAAACAGCATATCTCTGTCACCTTCCCTGTCAGCCTGCCTTTTCTTTCCTGGGTCGGGTGATTATAACTGACATTATAACTCCTCCAATCAGGTTCCTGCTAGATCGTGATTTAAGGGATCTGACTGGAGGAGCTATAGGGGGTTATTCACTAAGGTGTGAATTCGACTGTCAAATTCGCAAACAGCGGATTCCCATAGCAAATCCGCTACAATTTACCCATTGTAAAGTAGCGGCAATTTTTTTTAATGTTACGATTGCAACAATTTTCCCATAATAAAGTCACCACTGCGACAATATTCTCATTATAAAAACGTGACTGCGACAGTAGCAGCCTATTGAGACTGTCTTTATCTGATGAATTCGCACCTATACGCATCAATTCGAACTTTAGTGAATAGCCCCTATAATGTCAATCATTAATTAGCCCCGCCCACTTGACGCTGGAAAGAAAAGGCAGGCTGACATGGAAGATGTAAGTTCTGAGGTGACAGGTGCATTTTAAGCTGAAACAAAGGACCTTGGTGTTGCTGGATCAGGTGTGCCTCAGATACAGTGTGTGCTCCAGGGGGTGCCAGACAAGATGTTTCAGTCACTCCTCTCACACAACAATAATTTGTTTTAGAATTTTTTTTTTCTTAGATCTGTACCAATGATTGTTTCTCTCTCACAACTTCTTCATACTTAGACTTGGATCACACTGGTATTTTTATGCACGGCGTATATATGCCGCACATAAAAACAAAAAAAAGCTGTGCCATGTAAACCTATGGACTTACCTTGTTCCAGCCACACTAGCCTATGATGCGCATATGCTGCATACAGAATGCTGGCCATTGCATTTTTGACACGCACAAAACGCGGCCAGGTAGGAGGAGCCGTGAACGCCGAGGGAGCATTCACACTGTGGGGGTAATTCAGCAAAGTGCAAATTCACCTTGCAATCCTTCGATTCACCTTGCCGAGACTGTTACATGCTTCACTCCTACCCGTGGACATCACCGAACGCTTTAAATGTATTCTAGTCTCGGCGAGGCAATTCGAGTGGTCATGAGGTGACTGGAATACTTTTAAAGCATTCGCTGATGTCCGCGTGTAGGAGAGAAGCGAGCGCTTAACAGTCTCGGCAAGGTGAATCGAAGGATCGCAAGGTGAGTTCGCACTTTGCTGAATTACCCCCAGTTGGGTAAGTGCAATAGGAAAGTGCCTCTTGAATTTGCTGGCATATTTTCGGAAGGCACTTTCCTAAAATAACCCAAGAAAAATCACGAATATAAAGAAGTAATGAGCTGTCAAAGAAAGTGCAAACAATGTAAGAATCAGTATAGTACCTACAGGGGATGCAGAAGTTGCAATGTGGTGTTCTAGGGGAAGAGGGTGACGATTATGTACCGGGAACCATTGCCCAAAGTTCCTCTCTTGGTCGAAAATCAATGGCATACTCAGTTACTGTATTGTGACTTCTAATACAGCCAGGAAGCAGTAATATTATTATACTGCAAGGAAAAATCTATGAGTAAGAGGATTGGTAGAGTCTGGGGTACAGTAAAGATTTGTGCCCAAGGCTCTGATGAGAAAAACAGGACTTGCCAGCCAGGGCCTGTCCTATAATACACATCTGTGTTAGAATCCGCTTATGTCTGTGCATATGCTACCTACAAAAACATACAGTTTGCAAAATCTTGGAAACTACAAAGTGAACACAACTGAGTGGAACCCAAAGTTCCTCACCTGGAATGTTGTGGATGGTAATGGCCAGGATGAGTAGTGTTATTCTCCGCCAGCTACTTCTTCCATTCTGTGCTGCATCTCTGGGATTAAATATTGTTGTTTCTTCAGATAAAGGTGATGGAGCTCCCTTCTTTCTCTGGTACAAATCACCATTTTCTATCTTGTCTGAGGAGAAACAGAAAGACGTGGTTACTAAGCTTCTGTACCTCACTTATACGGAAAGCACCTAACCATTCACTAATCATTCAACTAATCATTCGCTGTATGATGGCAACTCCTCAAAATCACTCAAATATTACTTTCTCAGATAAGTAAATGCAAATTTAAGTCTGTCGAGTGCTGATTGTGTTCGGTTGGCTGACCCAGATTATAAACCTAGTTTATTATTATTTAGCTCAGCCTCAGAAAACAAAATCAAGATAAAACCCCCACTGTGTATAAAGCTTTACCACTAGATTATTCCTGTACTGTACAAGTCTCCTACCCTTTAGACACCCATTAAATTGAATCTGTAAATGATTTTATCTAAATTTGCACAACATATTGTCACCTTCTCTACTAAAGTATGACTACCTTTCCATTGAAAAGTACGATCGAAAAACTCGATCAAAAAGTTTAGATCGGTAAAATATCAATCGAAAAATACCGATCAATTTTTACCTATCAAACAGCCGAGATGTTCAGGGAATAAACTCGAAAAGGTAAAATCGGGCTTTTAGAGTTTATTAAATATCGCCCTTAAGCTTAAAGTAAACTCCCAGAATCCTGTAGTTCATTGGCAGCTTACATGGCCAAGGCTGTACAAGGCTACCATATATATGCAATGATAAAAGAGTGCTGTTTAAGTGGGCCTAACAGATTAAACATCAAGATGGAATGCCAAGCTTTAATTTGAGGGGGTTATGTGCTAAAGTCCAAATTGTTGCATAAAGATAAATAGACTCTACTGTCATGGTCGCAAATTCATTATGGGAATATTGTCGTGGTTGCGATTTTACTATGGGACTCCGCTGTTTAGTGAATAAGGAGTAGAGAATCAGGGTGTATCCACCCAAAGTGATGAGAATTTTCTTCAACATTGGAATTCTCACTTTAGTCAATAACCTCCTCAGTGTTTACACTTGTATGGCCTAACTGCGAAACCAGTATGGGTACAAACGCCAGTCTCATCCAGAGTCAAGATATGCCGAGTATGGGAGACAGGGGAGGGGGACTGGCCATACAAAAATAAAATAATACAGATGACGCAATAAACTTTAAGCAAAGTTAAAAGACAACATGCTATATTTTGTTATGTCTTGTGCTAATTTCTTACATAACACAGGACCATTCATTACTTTACATCATATGTAAATACGATTAACGTTATCAAATGTTTTATTGTTAAACATAACACCACTGTTAAAATACATCACTGAGTATAGCAATTAAGATTTACAATGTCTGAATTATATTATTATATATAATGGAAAGCTTGTGTACCTTGAAACAAGGTAAGAAATATGGTGAGTATATGATTGAGAAATGCCTGGGCTATCACCTTCAACGGACAGAGTCATTCACTATACAGGAGACCAGGGAACAGGCAGCAGTTTACAGAGGGAAACCAATTCCAGCTGTTATGCAGCACAGAACAGTTTTCCTTATATATCTACACAGTCTCCCTCTTTCATCAATCAATAAAACTCATTCCCCATGGCAAAATATGAATAAACCTCGTTCTATACATGCAGGCAGATGTGCATGCGAACAGGGATAACAAACTACGGTATTATAGTATAATGACAAGTTCTATTTGCAAGCGGCACGTTTAAATCTTTCCACAACAAAACCAAATCTGTGAAAAAGCGCAAAAAATAGGCACTAATAGTGCCGGATCATTCAGAAATTATCAATAGTAAAGACCAAAACGTCCCAATAGTAAGAATAAAATCAAACACCAATGCGTGTGAATCCACTCGTGACGACCATATGGTCGTACTAAATGCTCACTTGATAACGATAATTCAAGCATATATCGCAGCACTGTAACATCCTTCTTAGATAACTTCTTATGCATTCAATCAAGCCCAAAACAGGAAAATCAGCAGAGCTTCTCATAATCCAAAACGCATCTCAGATGCCAGCAAATTAATATAAAATGAAAAAGATCTTTCATAGTGCAGTAAATCTTTATTTATATGAGCATTAAAAATGAAAAGGTACTCACAATGTTGAGAGAAGTAATAAGCGTTTTTAAAATACAGGCCACATAGGCCGG
>WMED01027390.1:5000-10638 GCA_019650415.1 Pipa parva | reverse complement strand
ACCTAATCCATAATTCTCTTATTTTTGAGTCACACAAAAGACTTACTGTTCTTTGAAAACTTAAGTCTTCTCTTGTGGCCAGTGTGCATAAAGAAAAGAATACAACCCTTTGACTGCAGGGGGTGTTGCAAGAACTCTATTATCAACAGTATAGTATTGTGTTTATAATGTACATATACTTTTCCCTTTTAGGTTGTTATTGTTATTTTTGTGTTAACATATTTTGCTGTTGTTTTATACACAAGTGCACTAAAACAGGTATTTACTAAAGTGTCTGGGTTAACTAAATCAATTTGAATTGTTGATACCTTATTGGACTGCAATACAGCTAAAGTAAGCATTTATTGACTAATAATAGCAGGTAATATGTGTGTAGTAGCTCTAAGTTTATAAAGTTGGAAACTTGGATTCTTAGGCCAGGGTAACACTGATGTATAAGTGTGCGTTGTTTAAAAAAAAAAAAAAAAAAAAAAACAACATTGAAAGTAATGACTGATATGCATACACAGTCACACTTACATTTCATAATGAGGAACATGTGCCGGAACGCATCAAGTCCAGTTTTGTGGGCATATAGAGGTGAATGCGAACAATGGGACCAGATTAGTAGCAATAGGAATTGAGCAATCGCGGTCACACAGGGAAGAAAAGTGACTCGTAAGTGCCTATTGCTGATATATAAAATGTGCTCCAAAAAATACACCCGTGTAAGGTGCTTTACACTATAGTGATGAAAAGATCAGTATTTTAGAAAGGGTGAGCTTTTCACTTTGGAGGCCTGGGGGAGGGGAATTGACCATAGTGCGAAGTGAGGTCCGGATCCTTCGCCTCACTTCGCACACACTGTTATGCGCTCGCTTAATGTCCTGCACCCGAACATCAGCGAACGCTTTAAATGGATTCCAGTCTCGGCGAGACCACTCAAGTCGCTTTGCCGATACTGGAATCCCTTTAAAGCGTTCGCTGATGTCCGTGTGCAGAACAGCAGCATGCGCATAACAGTCTGTGCGAAGTGATGCAAAGGATCCGGATCTCACTTCGCACTATGGGGAATTCCCCCCTGAGTTGAATGGAGCAGGTCATTTATAGCTGTGCTGCAGCTAATCATCTGATTTACTATAGCTTAGCTATATGATTACTCAGGATGGTTTTACTTTCTATAGTAAAGTTGGCTTGTCCAGATATTAGAAAAGTTTCTCCCTAGCATGCAGACAACAGTATACTAATATTACTCTAACCACGTTTTCCTTTTTTTTTTATTAGATATTTTTATTTATTACTTAGTTTTTTTGTTTTTAAATTTATCCTCAAGATATATTGCCTTTGTGGTGTCTAAAACGCACAATAATTAATAGTGCGGGATCTGAAACCAACTAAAGATGGTATTTTTGGTTCTCCAAAATTTCACCATGCAGGGCTATGGGAGTAGCTAATTACATTTTATGAAGCGGGCTGTCATGGCAGCCAACTAATACATCTTTGTTCTGAAAGTTTTCAACATAGAGCACAGTATGTTTTAGCTTACTGTATACTGTTTTCTGAAAAATATTAGCAAAAGGAGTCCAAATAAAGGTCCCTAGCAGATTCCATACATGCTTCATTTTCGTAAAAGGCATAGTTTATGATGCAGTATATAAATTTTACTACTGTGGGTATGTTAATTGATTCTGATTTTGTAAAATAATTGTTACTTTTGAAACAGACAACTGCCAAGCTGTTAGAGAGCTCTCACCAGCAGCATGGATTTCTGTCTCTTACTTATACCAAAGCTGTTACCAAAAATGTGCGCCACAAGTTGACCACGAGAGGTGAACGAAGTCCTCAAAGCTTTCAGAAATTTTCTGAAAGCCCAACAGATTCTTCTCCACACTTCCTTCATGAAATCCTTGTTTCAGCACAGGCTTTTGACATTGTCCTCTTCTTCCCATTGCTTAATGCAATCTCTGGTATTTTTGAGGCTAGCCATCCTCCCAAACAGAAGGAAAAGCGAAAAACTCCTGGACAGCCTATGAGATCTAACACTCTTACGTCTCGGAACTTGCCTCTGATCTACATCAACACCAATGTAATCAGAGTCTTCTTTCCTAATGCCGAGGAGAAACCAATATCTTCAGGCGGTATGTGTAATGCTTCTAATACATTCTAACAAAGTTTATATATAAATATATTATTATTATTATGTATTTTTTTTATTTTATTGATTAAAGGAAATTTATCATGTTTAGATTGAATGGTGCAAAGCAGATTCCTAAATTTTCCATTGACAAATCATAATGCAAAAATATCTCAGTGCATGCTAAATATAGCTATTAATAACGTGAGCAAAGACATTTCTGAAAGGTATCATGGGACATAGGTAATGTATGTAAACTTTTTACATTTATGTATGGAACTTGAAAAAGTATGATCCTGACTGTAATGAATGCTCTACCAAGTATGTTACTTTATATTAGCTCCCAATGGGGTTTAACATAGTATTTAAAGTTTCCAAGGGTAAAAAAAATTAATTTTAATGCCTCCATGAGTACAAGTAATTAAGAGACACTAATCTAGAGTGCACTGTTATGAATTATTTAATACATGAAAAAGTTTCAAGAAGGCTGCATTAGGTGCTGAAATATTTATTGTGCCATCTTCAACAACAATGATGCCAAGGAGGAAAAAATGGTTGGCACACCGCTCTGATTGACTCAATATAAAGGTAATCAGTTCAGGCAGGGGGTGCTGGGCACAACAGAGCCAAATACTGCTGATACCACTGTTCTCAGCACACTTGTCTATGGATTAAAATTGAAAATTCTGATATTTATTAGCAATTCACGTTGACTTTAAAGATATTAAGACATCCTCTTAGTTGCCCTAGTTTGAAATATTGTTAGCAAATAAATGTGATTTAATCATAGATCCAGTTTTAAATGGAATAGCAATTTTTTTTACATATATATATATATATATATATATATATATATATATATATATATCCCAAAATAAATGTATATGTAATATATTATTATATTCAGTGTACATAGCTGCTTAGCTGCTGTCTACTTCATTATATTTATTCTGATATTTTCTCCTTGATTTGAAACCTTTGCCCGCTGCTAAAAAACAGGAAATCAGCTTAAATGACAGGTCGATGCAGTAATAACTACTATTTAACTCCAAAAATAAGTTTTACCTTTTCTGGTTTCTGGTTCTTTAAGCACGTTTAAAGTGGATAGGGAATTGTTTTCTGTGCTTCTTATCCCCAAAAGCACAAAAGTAACAGACTAGTAATCATTGAAAATGTTAATGGTATATTTTGCAGACCATTTTCAGTGGTATATAATAGCAACATTTCTCCTTAGGAAAGTAATTGCTACATCTGTTTTAGCTGAATATTTAGAGGGCAATATACCCTAATTCTCTTCAAGCAGCCATACTGTTTGATTCAGCTCGGGCATTTTTTTCATGGATCTCAGAACCCAGATTAGATCCTTCTAATCTTTTGCTCTCAGTGTAGAATTGCTTCATTTTTTTTTCAACACCCATAATTATCTCTTTAAATTAAAGATAACTAAATAATAATACACAGGCCCATTTTAACTAAAACATGTCACCCCAGGGTGACTTTTATACATATGTTTATTATAGTGCTATATGTACAACATATGTTCAGAGATAGCATTTTCCCCATGAATGGGAATATGTGACTGTGATATTCCTTACCATTGTCTGTTTATGCTTTGTTAGCATCACGTTCTTCATTTGTATCATATTTTTCCCATCAGGCAACCAGATCATAAATGAAGATACTTTGGTTGTGAAAATTGGATCCGTTTCTATGGCTCCTCAGGCTGACAACCCTCTAAGCAGAAGCGTTCTTAGAAAGGATATTTATCAGTAAGTTAACTTCTTCCATCCTTTTTCTATTTTGTCTTCTTGTTACATCATTGTTAAGAAACATGGAGTTCCAAACAAATCCCTGCACCCTTTTATATAACTGTAACTCCTTTCAGATTGAGACATCTGCCTAGAAATAAGGGGTGTTTTAGATTTACAACAGCTTGGAAGGCTTAGTTTCAATACCCCTGGACTAAAACAACCTAGCTGAATTTCCATAGCTTCCAGGCATCCTTCAGAAATATGCTAACACTGCATTGAGAATGTACACAGCGCGTGGTACCTCCCTGTCCCACTGTAACCTATGACACTGCTTTCTAGCACCTTGGATTTAATTTTTCCCTGATTTTTCCATTTTCATGAAAGTCTAGTTATTAGGAGAGCAGTTATTTCGGGGCGGAAACTTGACAAAGATGGTTTATGGAAGTTTAATTGTCCACCTCTTTACTATAAAGTGAGGGGACGGATTGTGTTATTTCCTATAGAATCGTACTTCAAACAAGCTTTTGGCCAAGAGCACCTTGTTATGATTACTGTATATTTCTTTGGCTTTATTGTATGAAAAATGAAAAGTGCCTTAGTTATACTTAAATATAAGCATCTGAAACACAGCACTGTTGACGCTACTTGGATCAAAGCTGTGAAAAAAAAAAAATCAAAGCTCCAAAAGAAAAATCAGTTTACTGATTTTCTGTGAAATATCGTGGTCTGGTTTATGTCACCTTCTGATTTAAACCACATTGATCATAAGGGCAGCGAGGCTGGTAAATATAAGTAATCAAGATCACAATAAAAGAATACATGACATTGAATGGAATTGGCACTGTTACCAGACTTAAAAGCACGCACACAAATGGTACTGAGTGAGAAAAGTCACAGGAACCTCTGCCTGCTAACTGTGTAAGCAATTCTTCTCCAGGAACAGACCTTGTCTGTTTCTCAGATGTGGCAACCTTCGTCTTCCAAAGCATTTCCTACTGAACTTCAACAGATGTTGTAAAAATGAAATACTTTCTAGCAATAAACAATTCACATTCTCGTCCATGACAATCATTTCACTTCCTCTATCATATGTTAGAGTAAAATAATTTGATGGCTGTTTTACTGGAAGTATCTGCTACTGGTGAGGCAAGGAGTACATTGCTAAGCCAACTCTGTTACATTATTCAGAAGGTTCAAAGACCAAAATGATGAGATTTGTGAGTTATTGATCAAAAAGTAACATTTTAATGGCTTTATTCTGACTTCAAAGAAGAGGGCTGTTTGGGTCTCTCTAGCCATAGCTGTTTGAAAGGAACCATACATCTAATGATTGAGACTAAGCCCAAGTGAATAAGAAGTAGGAGACATTTCTTATGGCTATATAATACTTACCATTTTTTCATTTCTTTTCTCTGGAGATGCCCAATAAAAAAATGTTAGATATTGTTGTAACTGCCTTGTTTGACTTATATATCAGTTGCTTTGAAGAAAGCTGCATTCATTCTGAGTGGTATTTATGCAATGGCTTTTCTGACAGTGGACTTTTTGATTAAAGGTACAATAAAGGCTCAGCAACAAGACCTCCATACAGATCTGCTCCAGGGGAAAATGCACATAGAATCCATTTTTTTATATAAGTCCATCCCCTCACTTGTGTCCTGGGCATTGTTCACTTATTGAGCATGCTCAACTAGATCAGCTTTGCATTGAGAGCTGGAGGCAGATTTGCGGCCTAAAATCCATTTTGCTAAGTATTTCCCTCCCCTTTAAGAAT
>WMED01027389.1:0-10638 GCA_019650415.1 Pipa parva | reverse complement strand
TAAAACCCCCACTACGTCTTACATTCGGGGGTGTCTTACTATCGGGGAAACACGGTAGCTTGTGGGAAAAAAAGGTTACCATTGAGATATATATATATATATATTTTTTTAAATTTCAGTTAATGCCACAGATGTCTTTTATTTGACATTTCATTTCACATGTGTTTATACTTTATAGTATTAATCTTTATTTGGTCCAGATTCATTACTTAAGTTTGTTTCAATGTGAAAAGAATCATCGTTATATCAGATGAGAAGGAAAAACTTCCTCAGTTGTAAACTTTTTTTAAAATAAACATCAAGGTTGGCCGCGACTTTGTCCAAGTTTTTAATTTTGGCCCGCTGGTATTTGAGTTTGACACCCCTGGTATAAAAGTATGTGGAATTATTTGCCGGCTGCGCAATAGTGCGTGGGATAGTTTGCCGGCTGCGCAATAGTGCGTGGGATAGTTTGCCGGCTGCGCAATAGTGCGTGGGATAGTTTGCCGGCTGCGCAATAGTGCGTGGGATAGTTTGCCGGCTGCGCAATAGTTCGTGGGATTGTTTGCCGGCTGCGCAATAGTGCGTGGGATAATTTGCCGGCCGCGCAATAGTGCGTGGGATTGTTTGCCGGCTGCGCAATAGTGCGTGGGATAATTTGCCGGCCGCGCAATAGTGCGTGGGATCGTTTGCCGGCCGCGCAGTAGTGCGTGGGATCGTTTGCCGGCTGCGCAGTAGTGCGTGGGATCGTTTATTCTTTTTGCCCAGTGAGCACCATGCAAGTCCCTTGGCTTTACTGCCAAACCTTCCAAGTGTCCCGGATTTGGCAGGACAGTCCTGTTTTTCAGGCCCAGTCCTGGGTCCCTATGCCTAAGTCCCAGCTTCTGCTATTGTTTTGCCTCTGGAATAATTTAGGCGTCTCTAATAAAACTCTTCAGGTGATGCCCATAAGAAATAATATATATTTCTAGTAAATTTCCTAAAACTAACACACATAAAAACACAAGGCAAAGTGGTAGCTTATGTAAAGAAATAGGATTGTGTTTTATTATACGAAGTGCTTAAATAAAATCCCAGGACTACAATGCCAGCTCTTCATCTTCCTAACGTAATGTCATAAATTCAGTATTTATCAGGTGAATAGCGTCTGATTTACATCTCAGGAGCCTATAGGCACATAATGTGTGGTGCCTTAGGCCACATCCACTAACTGACCACACCTTTTGCAAGAATAAAAAAAATGACTAATTTATACAGTTTAGCGCTGTGTGACTTATAATTTCATGCAAAGTGAAATAGCAAATGTCATAATCAACATTTGGCTATTAAATATACTTAGATGAGAAACTACAATTACAACTAAATACATTAATTTCCTCTGTTTATGACCGTGACTTGGAGTGAGGCACATTTGACTGAGCTGCCTTATAGACATGTTCCTTTGTGCAAATAGGAAAATCCGGCCCTGTTGTTGACCCTGAATTCACAATTAGTAATAAGTTTTTCTCTTATCAACCTCTGGTAATATTTGCTCTAAGTTTCTGGTTGCTTGGAGCGTCTTTCAGAGACCATTGTATTTTGTATTGTATAGAGGTTAAATCATTATGCAAGAGCCACTTCAGATCAAAGTGCCAGATAGGAAAGGTAGTCCTTTGCCCCTTGACTTTACTGAATGCAGTATATTCTGTTCAGCTCACACATGCTTATTTATTAACTTTGTGGTTGGTTTTTTCTTTTAATATTTTCCAGATAGCTGACCTCGAGCTCCATAAACTGGATGAACTGGACTGCTTGATCCAAGGTCTTCTCTATGTTGATTCAGTTGGATTTAATGGTCGGCCAGAATGTTATTACTTTGAAAACCCAACAGACACAGAACAATGCCAGAAGAAGCCATACTGCCTTGATAATCCTTATCCTATGTTGCTGGTTAATATAGGCTCAGGGGTCAGCATCCTTGCAGTATATTCAAAAGACAATTATAAACGAGTAACTGGAACCAGGTAATGTCATTAATTAGGCTAGAGAATATACGCTTTACTTTTAGGCTAGGTTCACCCTAGCGTATTGTGTGCAGCGTATAAAAAAAAAAAATTCTCCGTTGAAAATACGCTGAGAAAAAAAAAACGCCATAGGAAATCCGTAGAGAACAATGCTCCTGGAAGAAAAGTGCACACTCTAGCGTTGCATCGAGTGCGTATTCCCAGAAAAAAAAGGCATTGAAAAAACCCCTATGAAAATTCACTGATAAAATCCTTTTCAAATCATAGCAATGGATTCAAATAAATCCATCTGAAAGTAGGAGACATTAGAGGACATGTTTCTCTATTGTCGATATTCGATTAGCAGCTACTGAAAGGACAATACAGAAAAATGTCCTCTAATGTCTCCTACTTCCAGTTGGATTTAGTTGAATCCATTCCTATGATTTGAAGAGGATTTTCTTTATTAGCAAATTTTCACAGGCGTTTTCCCCCTGCCATTTTTGCTATTACAAAATGAATTGTCAGTGTGAAAATGCAGCGCATTTTTATGCTGCGTGTGATCGCAACTGTTAAATTCCAACTGAAACTAATCTAGTCACATAAAATATGCTGCGTTCCGTGCGCATAAAGAAATAGCGCAGGCAGCATTCTAGAGTAATACGCTCTCAGTGGAACGCTAGTGTGAACGCTTTTCTTCCATTAGCATTGTTCTCTACGGATTTCCTCTGGCGTGTTTTTTCTCTCAGCGTATTTCGTCCTGGAGAATTTTTTTTTTTAATTTAAATACGCTGTGCACAATATACTAGTGTGAATCTAGCCTAAGATCTGTATACCTGTTTGTAAAAATACTCAACAGCATATTCAAGTTAGGGAAAGCAAAATAAATACTGTCTGTATCTGATATGATGTTCCTGAGAGAGTGCTCTGTTGAAGGATGGGTTCATATCTCATCTAGGTTGTAACAAAAGAAGGACTCGCCATTGCATTGTACAATCCTGTGGGGTAGTCACATCAGCCTCATGTCGTTGCATGGCTAATGAGATTATGTTTCATCTCCTAGCTGCCTTCAAATACAATGCTGTTTCTAAAGCTCAGTTCTGTTGGTGTCTATATAGACAATTATGGTAAGAAATATAGCAGCTCCAAATTCATATTTAAAAATGTAAATAGATCAAGATGAACAGAGATATAGTGGTATTTATTTTTGTACAGTTGATCTATACACCAATTATTGGCAGCTTACTCTATTTATAAAGAAGATGATCTGGCATAAAGCAGTATTTGTCTGCATGTTTGCTAATTACTGTTTTTTAATTGAGGTAATTTAATGTCTTTAAAGTGATACTGACAACTTTGGGCTTTTAAATTTATTCTTAAAGAGCTAATGTTTTTGTAATCCTTTTTTGCCAGTGGCATCTGTAAGCTAAAAACATCATACCTGATTTGGGTCCTGTAGGTCTGGTCTGACAGCTTTTTAGGATGTCAGAGGAAGTGGTGCTCCTGGGAAATTGAGAGGGTTATTCACTAAGGTGCGAATTCAACTGTCGAATTGTCAAACAGCACTTTCCCATTGCAAATCTGCGATCATGACAATTTCCCCATTGTAAAGTCACAACTGTGACAATATTCTCATTATAAAGACGCAACTGCGACAGTAGCAGTCTATTGAGACTGTCTTTAGCTGGCAAATTCACACCTATCCGCAACAATTCGGACTTTAGTGAATAACCCCCTGAGTCCCATGTTCTCTTAATATAATTTTATATTAAAGGTCCTATCCTACATATTTAGAAATTTAGAATAATGGTAGGGCAGTACTTACAACAGTGTAAAAAGCTATCCGATCAGATCCTGCATGTCAAAAAGCATGTATGGTTTTTAACTTACATACACCACTGACTTAAAAAAAAAAAAGTAGTAAAAACATGAGGTATAGGCAGGGCTGGTTCTAGTGCTGGGCGATGTGGGAGACTGCCCAGGGCGCAATCTATTTGAGGTGCGCTGTCGCCCACATCGCCCACCACAAACTTACCTCCTCCAGTGTTCCAGCGACGCTTCTCCTCTGAGCGCCGTTCCACAATGAGGTAAGTGGAATGCAATGCAGGAGGAGGTGAGTAGGGGATGCCAGGCGGGTGTGCGCGGGGGGGGGGGCGCAGAGGGGCGGTTTGGCCAGGGCGCCCACAGGGCCAGAACCGCCCCTGGGTATAGGTAACTTTCAGAGATCTAGCAAGAAGACTCACAGGTGTTAGTATCACATTACATCCTTGGCTTCTGCTAAATCTTTTGCTTCAATTAGATCTTTTAATTTGCCTTTGTCCACTTACTATTTCCTGCCCTCTACTGAGAACTTTTATTTGCTGATCTTATTTTGTTAGTAGAGGGTTGGGATGAGTTTTGTAGGATGCAAGAGACATAGATTGTAATTAACTTGGTGTATTATTGACTTCTGGTGGATTGAGTACTGGGAAAGCAACCCAGAAACTTGAACTTGACTGTAAGTGACTTTTGCGTTTTGATTAAAAGTATCTCTAGCACCTAAATCACTCTGAAATTATTTCCACTGTTCCTCAATATGGTAAGCAGGAGACCTACCTAAAGGACGAAATTTAATAAACTTGGAAAAGCCAGATTTCGCTTTTCCCGAGTTTATTTCCGCGAGATCTAGGAAGATTCTCGCGGTAAGTATCACAAAAAAAATTTTCTATCGATATTTACTAATAGAAACTTTTCGATTGGATTTTTCGATGGAGAGGTAGCCATACTACTAATGTAAAGATTGAAAAACTCGATCGAAAAGTCTCTGTTGGTAAATATCGATCGAAAAAAATCTTGTGATATTTATCGCAAGAATCTTCCTAGATCTTGCAGGAATAAATTCGGGAAAATCGAAATTGGGCTTCTCCAAGTTTTATTAAATTTTTAAAAGTGACCTTTTAATCTAGGAACTCTGAATTATAGGCTTGGGGGATACTGGAAGTGCCGTAATTAGAGGTTCTCGTGTGGTACGGACAACTGCATAGACTATTGCTTTTGAGAAACAAATGGTATAACTGTTAATATTGCAATTAACTGATCACAAGCTGTATTCATATTTTGTTTTTTACAGTCTTGGTGGGGGAACATTCCTTGGTCTGTGCTGTCTTCTAACTGGTTGTGAAACATTTGAAGAAGCTCTGGAAATGGCAGCCAAAGGTGATAGCACCAATGTTGACAAACTAGTAAAAGACATCTATGGTGGAGACTATGAACGATTTGGTCTTCAAGGATCTGCAGTAGCATCAAGGTATTTTATCTTGATTTGATTATATAATTAAGTATGTAATACAGATCAAAGCCTGTGTCAGCGTCTTCCTCCATTACATCAGTTATTCTTGTATTTGGCAGCTTTGGTCACATGATGAGCAAAGAGAAAAGAGATACAATAAGTAAAGAAGACTTGGCGAGAGCTACTTTAGTCACCATTACAAATAATATTGGATCCATCGCTCGCATGTGTGCGTTAAATGAGGTAGATATAATCACTGTATTTCTGTCAACTAACTTTGCTTCTGCACTTGGATGGTACAGTCTGCAGCTCTACTCTGGTTAATATTAGCTCTTTTATGTGTGGTACCAGTGCCTTGTGTTTTAGTGTGAGGAAACACATTTGTAATAGTAATACTTGTTAATGAATCTGACCTCATTTCTGCACAGGTAACTTAAATCTATTTTTAGTCTGTAAGCTATTCTTGCTATCTCTACTGGATGGAGGTAAAGTTCCCGACATTGGATATCGTCTGGTACATCGGTGAGATCATCTTTCTGCTTTCAGCTTCTTTACAGTGTTGCCTTGTGGCATGGAGTTCAAGCAGCATTGTACAGGGCTATCAAAGCATTGAGAACTGCAACAGGATTTTTTTTTTTTGGTTCAGATGAGTTTGTTTTTATAGAAATGTTGTGTTCCTTGCCTAGGCAAGATGCCTACAAGACATGCTCCAGCCCCAGTGGTGACATACATTTGGAAGCATTGCATTACCAGGATGTACGGACAATATGCAAGAACAAAATAAAGGATTGGCCAACCAGGCTATTTCAAAGGATTAACTCATTTCTTGATGTAGGTGTGTATGTGTAATGTTTCAGGATTTCATAAGACTTGATAGAGAAGATGTATTCACCCTGAAACAGTAAGCCTGCACGACTACTTCAAAAAATGGGTTAACCCATTGAAGCAGTCTGGTTGAGTGATTCCTTCTTTTGTCCTTGTTCAGACAAACCTGTAGCTACATTTATTATTATATTTTTTTATTTATTATTATTATTAATAATAATAACTTATAACCGTATCTTATTGAGAATTGTTTGTTTTAGTTAGTCAAATAATTTAGTTTTTATTTACCCCAATATTTTAGATTTATTCAGTTCAATGTAAACAAACTGGCTGAATTGGTCACAATTTCAAAAAGTCAACCCAGAGGAGTGAAGTCAAGAGTTTGAAAAGCACCAGTTGTTTGCATCCACTGGTTCTTCATGCTGCAAGTGAAAATATTATAATAATAATAATAATATTATTATTATCTGCCTGAATGCAAGTGAACTCACTTGGCTTGTGCTGTCTTAGTAAAATAACAGAAAATAAAAAATTTTTTCTAGGATCTGTGAATCAGAGCAGAAGGCGCAGAATGATCTAGATTTTAGCTATGTGAACCTTGAGGTGACCTTGAGATTTTGGTTGCAACCCTCATTCTTTGATCTGTACTGTACGATTCTAGAGTTTTACTCCTATTCAGAGTTGCACTAACCCTGACCTAGGTTTGAGGGTCACTTACTAATAAGATACTGTTACCTGTGTATATGCAGAAAATGTCAGTGGGCACCAGTAGATCTTTAAATGTAGTATCACTTTTATTCCATTCAGCAGTAAAACAGATGCTTAGTACTTAGTATTACTAAGTAATGGATAAAGAAAAGAAAAGTGTAATGCCATTAATTAAAAGAGAGAGCAATCTCAAATTTATTTTATCCACAGAACAAAATAAGCACTATGTTGTAGATGTTGTCTTCTGCTTAGACCTTGATTACCTGGTTTTCATGGTTTCTGGTCAGTTGTATAAGGGCACCAGTGTGGCACTGTAGATCAACTCTTGGTTTGATGGTATTACTGTATTTGCTGACATATAAGACTACTTTTTAACCCCTGAAAATCATCTGAAAAGTTGGGGGTCGTCTTATACACCGGGTATCACTTTTTTCTCTCCTTACCTAGCTCTTCCGTTGCCTGTGCTGAGCGCTACAGCATTCCTCCCCCAGCATTGCTGTAACTTCCTGTGAGCGACAGGAAGTTTAATCATTGCTGGGGAGAGGAAACGCTATAGCGCTCAGCACAGACAGCTGGGCAACAGAGGAGCTAGGTAGAGAGAAAGAAAAGGAGGGGGGTGAGCACTAAGATAGCGCCCCCTCTTTCAGAGGGTAGGGCTTGTAGGGGCAGCACAGTGTGATGGTGCTCTGATAATCTTGGAGACAGGGAGGGCTGGGCAGGCAGGGAAAGCTGACCAATCCAAGCAGGATTTGCCTTGGAAGAGGGGTAGTCTTATACGGCGAGTATATCTCAAACTCTATATTTTAACTGGAAAAGTTATAGGTCGTCTTATACGCCGGCAAATACGGTATGTAACAACATTGTACAGTATAACTGCATACAAATTTGTTGACACTGCAAATATTTCATTGTATTCTCGACTACTAACTACTATCCGGTTTTCTGCTAAATCCTGATAACCTGACACCTGACTATCCTCTTACAACTGTGACTACAGCAAAAACCAAATAAGAATATTTATATATTTAGGATGTATAACCCCCTTTAATGACATATGATAGATGTGGGGTATCTGGAGAAAATTCTTTCACTTAAAACATCCAGTGCTCCATTTCTGTTAAATGGCAAGCTTGGGATAGGGGGCAAAGAAAGTGATTAAAAGCGTATTAAGTTTATTATTAACTCGTACAAGAAAAAACTTTTGGCAATGAACTTGCTGTTTAGTTAGTGCTTTGCCCCTCAGCTCTACTGCTCCTGTTTCTTTCTGCATCTTCTTGTCTGTGTAGCTGGCAGGTTACCATGCACCACTGCGAGAACCAATGGAAAGCGCATCTCCCCAGGTAACCATTACTGCTGTCCTGCAGAGAGGTGCATTGTGACCATCCGCTACACAGACAAGGAGAATCATAAAGGGACCAAAGCAGGCGCTGAGGGACAGTATTTATTTGTTTAATTTATGCCACAAGTATGTAAATATCTGTCCTCCAACCAGATAGCTCTGATGTATTAGAAGAATGTTGCTATTTAATGTAATACTATTCACACATCACCTTATTGGACATTGTATATTAATGCTGTCAATTACTCTACCCTTGCAGAATATCAGCAGAGTTATGTTTGTAGGAAATTTTCTCAGAATCAACATGGTCTCCATGAAACTTCTCTCTTATGCAATGGATTATTGGTCAAATGGGCAATTAAAAGCTCTTTTCTTAGAACATGAGGTAAGAAGAATATTTTCAAATAAAATATTCAGAATTTTGTTTAAGACTGGAGAACCCCTGTTTTTGCAGCTAGAACAATTGTTTGCAGCTTCGCTCTAACATGAAAGTGCTGCAAATTTACACAGCGCTGTACAATTTTGCAAAACAAATATGATTCAGACATGGGAAAAGTGCATTACACAATACAAGTATAATATCACAAGGATACTTCACTTTAAGTGCCAGGTTGTGGTTGACACAAGAGTTTGGAGGTCCCTGCCCCATAGAGCTTACAATCTAAATGGGAGGAAGACTTACAAACACAGATAGAAGGGTAATAAGAACTGTAACAATGTGCTGAAGCACAAGTCAATAAATACAAATATTGAGCATAAATAACTAATTAAGAATTAAATAAAATATATACATAAAAGTCAGTGATAAATATCAGTGCTAGTGCTTCAGAAGGTAGGACTTCAGTTTGGTTTTAAAAATGCAGAGGGAATGTTCCTGAAGAAGATAAAGGGGTATAGAATTCCAGATTTGGGGCGGGGGGCAGGGAAACAAAAGGATTTAAGAAGAGAAAGGGCAGTATTTGTGTGTGGCATGCAAAGCAGGTTGCTTTGGGTGGAGCTCAGTTGACGTCGAGGAATATATGGACATACGAGTGAGGAAATTTAGGGAGGAGAAACAGAGTAAAGTGCCTTAAATGTCAAAAGGAAAACACTGTAAATGATTTGTTTGCTTATAGAGAGCCAAGGAGCAGAGAGAGATTAGGAGAACGACTGTCCCCTCTGGGAAGATAGGGAGAGAATTCTGGCAGTAGAATTTAGAATAGACTGGAGCAGGAAGTTGGAACGCCAGATAGAAGAACAATGCAGTAGGCTAACAGGATAGGACGAGAGCATGCATGAGGGTGTTAGCAGAGGAGCGAGAGAGAAAGGTGCGGATCTTGGCAATGCTGCAAAGGAAAAATCGACAGGTTTTGGCAGTGGAAGAGATGTGTTTAGAGAAGGAAAGAGCAGAGTCAGAAGTCAACCCAAGACAACGTACAGAGGATACACGGTTGATGATTGCATCATCAACTAGAATGTAAAAGGTAGGAGTGAGTCCAGGTTTGGATAGAAAGATAATCAATTCCGTTTTAACTCAATTTAATTTGAGCTGGCGCTTGGCCATCCACAAGGAGGTTGCCAGAAGACAGCTGTAAATTTAAGACTGTAATTCAGGTGTTAGTGCAGGAGCGGATATGTAAATTTGGGTATCATCTGCATACAAGTGATACTGAAGGCCAAATGAATTTATGATTTCACCATATCAACATAACATTATTCATTCCGGGAATGCTGGAAAAGCCATTTTAAACAGATAAGTCTTCTTCTCTGCTGCTTTTATCTGGGGCTTCTGTTTACAGTAACAGTGATGGACTTCTCTGACAGCCAATCAGAATGCCCTTCCCAGCATTCATAGTCAGATGAATGAACTGTAAGGGCAAAACTTCAGCAAATTGTTCCTTATTCAAGCATCACAAGTTGTAAGCACAACACTGTGTTTTGAAGGATCTGATTAGTTTGACATCTATTAAAATTTCCAGTTGACTTGAAAGATCACCTAGAAGGCAGGAATTTTTAAAGATTGTGTAGTGTCCAAACCCAGGGTGTGATGTTAGAGTCCTGTCACTGGCCTGAGTATAGTGCTAACACCCCTTGGGACCACTACAGTGAAAATTAAAAAATAAAAAGTCAAATAAAATAAGTTCCCATGATATTAGAAGGGTGTAGGAATGTGCCCCAATTGATGATTTCCATGTAGTTCCCCCAAATGAGAGTCCAGGAGACACATTAGTTCACAAGATCACAGCCAGTTGGCGGGCCACACTAGGGGGCGAATTCACAATAGTCCGAAGTGAGGTGCAGAGTGTTCGCCTAATTTCGGACTGACCTGCGCTCGCTGCACGCGGACATCAGTGAGCGCATTAAAGGGATTCCTGATGGAGAGTGTTTTGAGATAAGTGTGTGATTTGCATGTCTTTCTCTTATTTGAATGCTGCCGGCTGTTCGTCTCATACCCGGAAGTAATTAGCATACTCGTCATATCCTATTGCCATGGAACGCTCATTTGCGTGTCACCTTGTGTAATAGGCTGTTGGGTGTCATGTGATGTTAGAACTACT
>WMED01027388.1:0-10638 GCA_019650415.1 Pipa parva | reverse complement strand
GTTTTTAACCATTGATTAAATAAAGAACTTTGTTTTTACTACGGGAGTGCCGGAGGACTTAAATTGCATTATTTTTTCTCCTGTTTATGCAATCCATATGACTGACAGTCATCTATACCTATTATATATATATATATATATATATATATATATATATATATATATATATGTTTACTGGGTCACAATTGTGTTAGGTCCTAAATATAACTTGCTAGGTTTATTATAATTTGATGTGTAAATAAGAAAGAGGTAATTAGAGTTTTTTTTTCATTCTCTGAATTGTAATTGAATGAGTTGACATACTGCAAATTGTCATTCTGTTATTAATAAATACTTAGTTTCTACATTGTGAATGTGTATAACTATAATGCCCCCAAAAATCCTAAAAGATAAATTATAGCTGTAACAAGCAGTAGAAAGAACAATATCACAAAGCAACATAATTCAGGAAATCGACTTCAAACATATTTTTACATATACTATATAGAACATATTTACTAAAGTCAAACACAGTTTTTGAAAATGCAGGA
This sequence comes from Pipa parva, assembly GCA_019650415.1. NCBI lineage: Eukaryota > Metazoa > Chordata > Amphibia > Anura > Pipidae > Pipa > Pipa parva. Next base: position 10,108 of record WMED01027388.1, on the reverse strand, counting down.
AAAACAGCCTATATTTAACAATATCACTCCTTTCTCCTATTTACTAAGCTGTTGAAAAACAATTTTATCTCTCAAAGGAATTCTCCACCCTCAGGCTGGCAACAACCCATTATTCCCTATGGAGTTGGTCCTTTCAGTTAGCCCAAGGCTAAAATATTTCCCCATTGAAAAGACACATTGATATTGATTTGTAATGGAAGGGGCCCTCATAGAAAAGCATTGCAAAGTTTCCCCCTGTTAATGATTTATTTAGATGGGGAAACATTTTATTGATCCTTTGCAAACCAGGGAAATTGATAAACACAGGGAAACAAAACTGATAGCAAAATGGGGTGAAATCGACCAATATGGTTTAATTGGTCTTAGTAAATATGCCCCATATATAGGAATTGTTTCCATAACAATCCACATAAGACTAATTTGACATATAAAAGAAGGAAATAGAGTACTCAGTGTTGAAGGATGAATGTGGCATTGCCACTAATAAATAGTAGCCATGACATATTTTGGCCCCACACCCTTTATCAAATGTGTGTATGTCCAAAACATGTCATAGCTACTATTAAATAGTAGCTATGCCACATTCATCCTTCAACACTGAGTACTCTATTGTCTTCTTTTATATATTGTGTTTCGTGTGCTGGACACAAGTATTTTTCTTCCAAGCTGGTTGCTGACACCACCTGTACATTCTACTAAACATAAGACCTATTTGACCATATTAATTGATTTTACCCCATTTTGCTGTCAATTTATGTTTCCCTGCACGTTTAGATTTCCCAGATTTACAAAGTATTGATAAGAATGTTTCCTCATCAAAATAAATAAAAATAAATGAACGTGCTTTTTCTGATGTAACATATCAATTCAAATCATATTTGACTTTTTTCATTTCCGGGAAGCTGTTCACAGACGTTTCTCATTTTATGGGATATATTTTAAATTAAATTTAAATTATTGATGAGATTTAAATGAAATTCAAATTATTTGCTGTGTTGCTTAAATTATGACCTTGAAAAACAGTAAATACTTTGGCCTTCAGCAAAACTGAACTAAAAGAGCATTCCAAAATCAATTTGGAATGCTACTGTAATATTTTTCCATGGAACTGAAATAACAGACAATCATTCAAATGTATCTTTTGCAGTGATCAATGGTGGGGGATACATGTAAACATTACCAAAGTTTTTATTTACACACTGTTTTTTTAAGGTTTAATGGGAAGTTTAGGCTTGGCAAGAACTCCAACATAAATATTTTACTAATATACAGTACATCTTTTAAAAACACCTTACCATTAGGAATCTAACAGTTATAAACTAAAGCACAGTTACTTTGATGACATGCTGTATGACATTAGCTCCATTGTAAATACAATGTAAAAAAGAACAGGAAACACTTGTTTATTAATCTTTGAAAAATAAAATATTTACTAATGAAATTAGTTATATTTCTTGGTGGGTGATAAGATGAAAGCTTTTGTTTAAGCCAAAATGTACTCTAATACCACTATGTGATTATTTTTAATAAACCTGATTTTACATTGGATTACTAGGTGGCCATTTTTATAGACATATACTGTATATATAATTATAATTACTTTTATTATAAAAAAAAAAACCTTTATTAACACATCACACCAATGTTTCAGCTCTTCTTATCTTGAGAAAGACTCCAAGATGGGCTGAAATGTTGTTGTGATATGATAATAAAATCAAAAGTTTTTTTAAGAGTGTTGATCCATTTAATTTTTTGACTGTGCACCAAACAAGGGCGAAATTTATTAAACTCCGAAAAGCTGTTTCGGATTTTCTGAGTTTAATGGGGTGAACACCTGAAAGTTTCTTGCGATAAGTATTGTGAGATTTGTTTTGATCGATACTTACTGAGAGAAACTTTTTCCTTTGAATATTTCTATGGAAAGGTAGCCATACTACACTAAAGTAAAGTGTGGCTACCTGTGAAAATGCCACAGTTAAAAATATTTAGTAAGCAACACACAAACAAATAAACACAAAATAATTTCAAACAGCAGATTAATTATATAATTGCACTTAAAATAAAGGTAAAATGGTGCTCTAATTAAAATGGGGATTGAAAATGGCAGTTTAGTCTGCCACTACTATATCAGCAGCATTACAAATACCAAGAAAGATTATCGAAACTGGACTTTAGTTTAGTCTAGAAAAAAAAGATTAAGAGGTGACCTGATACCCATGTATAACTATATCAGGGGTCAGTACAGAGAGCTCTCTCACAATCTATGGGTATGAGGGAGAGCAGCACTTCCTCTGGGTATGAAAGATAAAGAACATATGGTGCAGGTCACCTTGGTAACAATCAATTATAGAAGAAAGCTACTCACTTTTTCCTTTATGAATTAAAGCATTGGATTACTATGGTGTAATCCCAACCTTACTCCGGTATTGGATTTACAAGGATTCTGTTCCACACTCAGGATGTTGCAGTTATGGCTTCTCCAAACATTCGCAGACAAGCAAAAATTTAGTTTAAAATTTTTTTTTCATTTTATAAATAAAAATATATACATGAGAAAAAGTTGGATATTACAGGTAAAAAAACTCCTACGCGTTTCACCCTTAACAGGCTTCTTCAGGGAGTGAAATTAGACAAAGGGTGTTGCTGTATCTTTAAAACCTTTAAATACTCTTTTTGATGTAGTTTCCTGCCAAATTGAGGAGAGAAAGCCGGAAATGCCATCATGCATATGTATGAGGTATTTACATGAATGAAAACTTTTATTTTAAACAATAGTAGCTTTGATTGTGTGTAGGGACTCATCTTTAGTAAGTATCCACTGGTGGATAGATATTATATGTGAATTTATTAATTGTTTCTTTAATTTAGATCGTTATTAACCCACTTCCGGTTTTCGGGGTAGCAGTGGAGCGCACATGCGTTCCAAATCAATTCAGCCTATCATGGAGGAATTAGTGGGTTTGACTGTTAATTTAGCTATGATGGGTTAAGGTACATATGTTTGAGGCTGTAGAAAGGTTCTCCAGCTGCTAAAAAGATTGTGAAACCAGAAATGAGGTCACTTCCGGTTTTTCAGCTATGTGGAACGCATATGTGTTCCAACTGGAAGTCCCATGAACGTCTGTCAGACTTATTATTTAGACAAGTTCAGCACCGTTCTGAGGGAATTGCTGTGCAGATTTGGCAGGCTAGAAAAAGGTTATTCAGTGTTGTACAGTGCAGGCTAGAGACTGCTAAATGCAACATTACTTATACATATTAGATACAAATAATTCAAAGTATATTCAACATTACCAGCATTAAAAACATGAAGTACAAAGTATAAAATACAAAGTATAAACTACAAAGGTCAGCCTGAAATCTAATGAATCAGAAATTCTATATTTAATCACATTATATATTAAAAAAAAATTAAAAATTTGGTTTAACTTCAATATAATAAAAATAAATAAAAATAAAAATTGGCTTAACTTCCCCAATAAGGAGCATTTTTAAAGGAGGTCAACCTGTATGAGTTAAATGTTTCCCTATTAGGGAGAAAGGGAATTAAAGGGGAAGTCAATAAATCAAAGGGTAAGTAGTTTATGAGGAATTAAATAAAATGTTTCAAAAATGGCACAAGAGGATTTTAAATGGGCGATTAAGGGGCAATAATTGAAGTATTATAGATAGGGCCATAGATGAATATCCTTGTTCAAACCCCCTGGCTGGAGGGACTTCATTTTGAAGATCCATTCGGCTTCTTTTTGTGAAAGATGTTTCATGTGGTCACCTTTTCTCTCTCTGTTAATAACTTTTTCGAGGACAAAGAAAGTCAATTTCACATCTCCATTTCCCTGTCACTTTACAAAATGTTCCCTCAAGTTGTAGCGACTGTGGTTACCTTTTCCTTTAATAATATTTAAGTGCTCTGAAATTCTGGTTTTGAGCTTTCTGCTGGTTCTGCCTATATACTGTTTACCACACAGACACTCGATGCAGTAAATAATGTTCCTTGTATTGCAGTTCAGATGTTATTTGATTTCAAAACATGCTTGTGTCACTGAAGATCTGAATGATGTAATTTTATTGGTGGTATTGTGTTTACATGCATTGCATTTGTTACAACCATAGAAACCTTTAGGGATGTGTTTATTTAGCCAATTTACTTCCTTAGTGCCTTTGGGTTTGAAATGACTAGACACTAAAATTTGTCTGAGATTGGGGGCCCTTTTAAATATACATGGAACTGTTGCTGGAAGATCATTGGTTAGGATAGGATCTTGTTGCACTAAATGCCAGTTTTTGTTTAAAATTTGTCAGGGGCAAATTTTATCCCCTTACTCAATACTCTTTTTTCAAATACAGATAAGGTGTGACTACTAAGGTTGAAAATTCCTTTATACTCTACCTCGTTTTTGAACCTGGAGAGGCCCTTCCCTCTCCTTCCTCTTTTTCTAATCTTCTTTTTCTGTTCTGGTCCCCCTTGTCTTGATATTTGCAATCTTTTTTCTTCTTTTCTTTGAGAGTGGTTCCTATCTCTAAAAAATGACCTTGGTTAGAAGTACTAGGGTTCTCTATTCGGGGATTTTTTTGGGGTAAATTATTATTATTATATTATGGAGTTAAATGACAGTGATAGACAGAACATCCGACTGAAATTGGAATGTAGCAATACCAGTGTGTCCTTTTTAGACTTAGAGTTATACATTAAAGATGGACATATTGAAACAAAAAAGAATATATGGTGCAGGTCACCTTGGTAACAATCAATTATAGAAGAAAGCTACTCACTTTTTCCTTTATGAATTAAAGCATTGGATTACTAAGGTGTAATCCCAACCTTACTCTGGTATTGCATTCACACGGATTCTGCGAAAGGTGTTTCATGTGGTCACCTCTTCTTTCTCTGTTAATAACTTTTTCGAGTTAGTTTCAAACAGGAAACTACATCAAAAAGAGTATTTAAAGGTTTTAAAGATACAGCAACACCCTTTGTCTAATTGCACTCCCTGAAGAAGCCAGTTAAGGGCAAAACGCGTAGGAGTTTTTTACCTGTAATATCCAACTTTTTCTCATGTATATATTTTTATTTATAATATTAAAACCAATTTTAAATTAAATTTTTGCTTGTCTGTGAATGTTTGGAGAAGCCATCACTGCAACATCCTGAGTGTGGAACAGAATCCGTGTTAATCCAATACCGGAGTACGGTTGGGATTACACCTTAGTAATCCAATGCTATAATTCATAAAGGAAAAAGTGAGTAGCTTTCTTCTCTAATTGATTGTTACCATGGTGACCTGCACCATATGTTATTTTTCTTTCATACCCAGAGGAAGCTCTGCTCTAACACATACCCATAGAATATCTGTTTTTTCCTGTGCTATGGAGAGACCAGCAGCTGATCTGGACTAAAGTTTCTTCACAAGAGCTGAGCACCATAAGCACAAGTGTTTCTCTCCCAACTTTAATTTGACTGAACTCTCTCACAATCTATTTATGCCAAGAATTGTTAGTATAACAAGTGGGAATTGTCTGCACATAGAGGAAAGAACATTTCTACACCAGCATAGAATGGGGTTCTTTACTGTAAGAGCAATGAAGTTATGGAAATCTCTGCCTGAAGAATGTCATGGTTGATTCCATTAAAGAGTTCAGAACTGGTTTGGATGGTTTCCTTCAGTGTAATAACATTACAAGTTATGGGTACTAGATAACTGAAGGTGGGATCTTGATCCAGGGAATTATTCTGATTGCCATATTTGGAGTTGGGAAGGATTTTTTTCCCTAATATGAGGATAATTGGCTCTTGCCTCATGGCTTTTTTGCCTTCCTCTGGATCAACATTGCAGAAAAATAGGCTGAACTGGACGGACTTGTGTATTTTTTCAGCCTTATAAATTATGTTTCTATGCAACTATGCTACTATATGATTAATCACAACAACCAGCCCTGTGCAGATCAGACCACATTTGCCAAATCAGATCTGCCCATTTTTTTTCTGTTTTACCAAAACACTGTGGTACATTTAAATAAAGCACTGTCATGTAAAAATGGCATTTAACCAGTTGTTTTCATCATTTTTGAATGACAAAAGTTATGTGGCACCTAGACTTACTAAAAGGAAGGAATGAGAAGTGAACACACAGTATCAGAAGTATTATAGATGTTGTGTCTGACAATTTCATAAAGTGATAATAATCTATTTGCAGAAGCTTAAATATATATATGGATTTAGGCAGCCAAAGGTAAAAAGAAAATCAATAAACAAATTATCAAAAGAACTTTATTTCAATATAAGATTTAATCAAAGTATTGCAAGTCTTGAGTGCAAAGACCCTTTCATTTGCTGTTCTTTATTGTACCGTGTTAAGAGCGGAGTTTGGTTACAATTTATAGGTAGAAAATCTATTTAGTTGACCTGAAACAAACACAATTAGATAGATAAGTTCGGGTCTAGATAAAGGTTGCAAAGAACTAGAGAAAAGTTTTTCTCTTTTCTTTAACTAAGAAACAAACCTTTTCTTTTCAGTCCAATAAAGCATGCTTGCACAATAGTCATACCAATTATAAAAGTTTGTGAACAAATGAGCAACTTGACCTTTTTGATTATGATAGACTGAATACTTATTGTCTAATGTTTCAGGTCCCTGCCAACAAGAAAGGCATTCCAAATGTATCAATAATGACCAGTCTCCATAGTGATTTCTTTTGCACTAAGTGAAATGATTGAGTATAAATTAATTATATCCAAAAAGATGCCCTATAAACACTGTTCACTGTCCATTTATTACTGAGAGAATGCCTGCATTCCTGATATCACAGAAATACTGAGAAAGTTAAAAATAACAGTTCATTATTGTCAATCAAAAATGTTTTTTTTTCTAAAATCTAGTTGCTAGCTAAGCCCACAAAAGGCACAAATATCATCTCTTGCCAGTTAACCATAGTAGCCATAGCTGGATAATAATAATAATAACAATAATAATGCCAATAGTTCTATTTTCAAAAGTAAAAGGATACTGCATTACATATGACTAAATGAGAGAAAAAATATTTCATTGCATTGATCCTTGTACACATATTTCATCCTTATATGTATGATTTATAAACTCCAGTGCTAATATAAACTTTGAAATTATACAATGGATTACAACTTTATCATCCTCAATGCTAATTATTTTTGAAAAATGGTCCATTACTGAAATGAGTGTTTCTATGAAATTTGACATATCAGTTGATCTCTAAAACACAATGCTGCATCTGATTATAGAGATTTAGACACATCCTCATGTTTTAGTTTTGGTTCCTACAAGTATATACAATTTTTCTAGGCTCTTAAAATTTTTGCTCAAGCTACTAATTTTGTTTGGGTTTTTATATTTTAATTCAAAAATAACACCAATGCATTATCACATCTTTTTCCTTTATATGAATGTAAAACACTGTATAATAAGTTGTTTAGCATGAGGAAAACCTGCATTTATTCTCATCAAATTCTTCCAATTTATTTTGCAATAGAGTAATAACTTAAATTACCTGTTCTGGCTTCTTTTTCTCTACTCATGTAATCCAGAATAGGACAGTGTGAAAAGTAACTAATCTCTCTTCTATTGTCTTAAACACACGCAAACATACACTTTCATGTCATCCAGTTATCTTAACACATCTAGCTGTCACCAAACTATAACAAAAAGCATTTAAATGACTTCTAATTCCTTTCTAATCATTTGATTTTCTACCCCTTCTAACTGCTCATCTACTAACCCCTTATTATCCAGGCCCCTCCAGCATGTCAACATCTATATCTGGGCATGGTAATCACAGTTCTGTAGATTTTAGGAGATTCTATCTCTGTTGTAAGCAGGTATATGGAAGAGTGATCGATGGAGTGTATGTGCCACTGAGATTGTTGTTAGCAGTGGCATAAAAATCCTGATAATAGCTGTGCCTGGCAGGGTTAAAACTGCCAGTGTGGTTATTTAGCTGGAGTTTGGGACCAGGGTTTAGGAGTGGCTGAAGAGCTTGGGTGGGAAGGCCACTCCTGCACTCCATCCCAGGTTTTCCCCTTAGTAGAATCACCTGATTAAAACAGGTAAAAAGAACTGTGCTAGAGAGAGTAGTGGAGAGAGAGGAGACTGGAAAAATTCAGACAAGCTGTTGCAGCTTGGGTGTGGACCCCACCTGATCAATCCAACTGGTAACAAACTTAAAAGTATTATGTTTCTGCTGATATTGACCAGGGAGACTGGAAACAGTTGTTTGGATTTGTTCTATTATTTTTGTTGGGCTGAAGAAAAGCATATTGGTTTTATTTTTTTGTGTTCTGGATAATAAACTGGACTATACGTTCACTTGTTTATCATTAGCCAAGTGTGCCTATCGTCTTTTTTTTGTACTGAAAAGTTCCATATTCTACAGAAATGCATAACTATTTCAACCATTAACTATAAATAATGCTTTCACTTATATAAAAAAAAATAATTTTACACCGTATGCATTCTTAGCATTATACAACACAACTTACCAATGCAGGATTTGCTTAGATCTGCAATTGTATTTAAAGTTCTCAATATAGAAAAATGAATATTGCAATACTTGGTGATATCTTTTTTTAATGGACTATTAGTCAGTTTAGATAGACAAGCTTTCAAGAGGTCTGTTCTCCCTTTCTCAAGTCTCAAGCAATACTGAATATAGAAATTAGAACTGAGTTAAAAGGCATAAAAACAGGCAAAAAAGAGATTATACAAAAATAAAAAATATTGGAGCACAAAGCAATCAGGTTTTATAAATTAAGGGTCCCCAAATGCTGGGCCGCAGACCACTGCCAGTCTGGTACCGAGTTGCATGGTGGTAATGCACCCACAGGAAGTGTGTCACCAAAAACATGTTGCCGACCGCATAATGGTGACGCACTTCCCGTGCAACTAATTGGTTTCAGGCATACAATCTACCTTTAGACCTATGGTCATTCTGCCATACAGGGAAATTACCACTTTTATACAACAGGGCTATTCCTATTTAAAGGGATTTTCCCTGCATTGTTTATCCAGATATACTACTTTGGGTGTTTGTAGCCTCTAAACTTTGAATCCTCATTTAGATATAATCAATTTGTGTAAGGGAGCCCTAAATGGATCTTATGATTAGGTGTGACTAATGTTTTTGAGAATGTTGGAGTTGATATTATATCAGAGCTATTTTAACTTCACAGGAAGATATTGCTCACAGTTATATGTAAATACAGTGGGAGTGAAGGTCTTGATATGCCATCTCCTTCATGTAATGGTATGAAGAAAAAACACTGGCTCCAAATACTCCTGAGGAAGCTGTCTTTTTGGCAAAACACATAGAGGGGAGACCCCGGCACCCACTTGGTCCTTTTTTATGGTATTGAACTTATCAACAGAGACAGCCGATTCATTCATACTTAGCCTAAAAGGGCTTTTTAACGCATATCACTCTGCATGAGAATGTGAGTACCTGTCATACTTTTTAACCATTCAGCAATAAAGATATACTACACTATGAGAATTTTCGCTTGTTTTATATGAATTTGCAGCAATTTGAGGATTGGCTGAATTGAAATGCACAAAGGCTTTTCATGAGAGATTCTTCTGATTTTATATGCTGAAGTCCATATTATTTCTGATGAGCATTTAGCACGACCATTTGATTTCTCGTGTGGATATTCACTTCATCGGTGTTATTATTGATTTTCTAACACAACACTGCATCTTAAATTGGGACATTTGGTCTATTTTACACATATCACTTTTTAAGTGATCCAGCACTATTAGTGCCTTTTGTGCTTTTTCTTTTTCTACAGGATTTTTTTAATGGTATGAAGAGTTACACATATAAATATTGTGTAGCATGATGGAGATACAGCAATTACTTTTTTTTGTTTCACGCAAATATTGGATAACTAATGGGGATCAAAACTGTAATGATTATTAGATAATTGAATCTCCAGATAAAAAAATCTATTCCAATAGAAAAGCTGAAACAGGACCACATGGTTATTATTGACAACATAAAAATAGTAAGTACCGTATTTTCTGGGCCATAAGGCGCACCGGAATATAAGCCGCACTTACCTTCAGCTGCTTCCATCAGGTCT